>CAJQUW010015561.1:302500-486871 GCA_907163375.1 Prostheceraeus crozeri | reverse complement strand
CACGTGGCCGAAGGGGGGAAAATTTAGGTAGTGACAAATTTTCAAAAAAACTAAATTTGCAAAAAGTTAGCCTCTCAAATATCCACTAATCCAAATGTAGAATACAATTTGCGCCTTAAATCTTACCTTCAAGGACAACCGAAAAAATCATAAAAGTTAAGAATCTCAAAATTTGAGAATTACAAATCGGCGAAGCCCAGAACCTCAGGTCGATTTTTCATTGCTTAAATCATACCGTTCAAGTACAGCAAAATCTTAATTAATTTCGAAATTCATGAAATTTTATCCGTTTCAGGTTTTTAAAAAATATGTCATGACTAAAAATATTTGAAGAATTGACATATTCTTAACAAATAAGTTTAGGTACTTTTACATTGCCATTCAAGGTAGAACATCTGCTTCCCGCATTTTTAATAAAAATGCATTTCAGTGTAAGAGTCTTGTCCCCAACACAAACATTTGAAAGAAACAATGTATGAAAGAACAAACAGCTGCTACAAAACCCACTTATGCATTTGTAAAGACGTGCATATATTGCAAGCATGTAGGAATAAACTTCATTTACAATTCCAACGATCATAACTATGACTGTTTGGCTTCTTATTGCAAAAGCCAAAACGAACTGCAGCCGCAAAGCTTTTTCGTTTTACATCCGATGTTACTTAACTTAATTAAAGAAGAGCACAAGGAAACTGCGAATAAATACGTTGAAGAGTGGAAGTTTAGAAATTCAATCGAGAAAGAAAAAAAAAACAAATTGGACTCTCAAAACCAAGTGAGGATATTACAGTAAAAATAGAACAGTAACTAACACTAACCCTACCCCAACACATTTCCTCATTCATTGTTACAAAAAGAACATGTCATTACCATCGAAGATAGTGCTACTATATTTCAAAACAGTTTGCATTGATAATGTCTCCATCTTCCTGAGAATCCTGCTTATCAAGGTTATGGATTTAAAAGAATTCTGGAATTGAGTACAATAAAAAAAACAGATTTGTGGCTACTTGGAACTATTTAAATTTCCTATAACGTAAGTTATTGTTATTTCTTGATGATCTTATCAATCTAATTCTACAACACGTATAAGTTTTTAAAATCATCAATCCCATTAGTTTCTTAGAAAACCTTTTAAAGATATCAATATTTATATAGAAAAATAGAATCAACCGACAACTATAGAAGAAATAGGTTTATTGGATCCCAAGATGAAAAAACAAAATGTAAAAAACATTAACGTTTGTTTCACTTTTTAAGATAGTCAAAATTACATACAAAGTTTGATAATCATATTTAGAAGACTTCGTTATTAGTAGTAACGCATTTTGATTATTTTGAAATGTAATTAAATTTTTTCTTTTGTTCTCCAGTCTAATGTAGTAGACGGCATTTGTATAGATCTATATTTCAGGAATGTAACAAATCGTTGGTATTTAAGAATGACATGGAACTTAGTAGTATTGCATTTGGATTATTTTGAAATTAATAAATTTTTCTTTGTTCTCCTAGTCAATGGTCTAGACTGACATTGTACAATTGTATGAAAGATTGATTGTTGTATTATTATATTTGGTATTTACGAAAGATCATAACATAGTATATGCATTGATTATTTTGAAATAATTAAATTTTCTTTTGTTCTCCGGGGGATCTAATGGTATAACTGACATTGTACAATTGTATGATAAATTGATTGTTTATGATTCTATTTGGATAATTAAGGCATGATTCATGGAACTAGTAGTATTGCATTTTTGGATTATTTTAAATGTAATTAAAAATTTTCTTTTGTTCCTCCAGTCTAATGTAGGAGAACGACATTGTACAATTGTATGATAAGATTGATTGTTTATTATTATATTTGATGCAAATTCACTGCCGTTTGTTTTCATTTTCCGGTACAAGAATAGACATTATTACAGTTGAGAGTTGAATTTATTTCATTAAAATGAATGATGAAAATCCGACAGTTATAACTGAGTATTATAGGATGATATATTACCTCAGGTTAATAACATGGACTGAGTTTCATAGAAATATACGACAAACAAACAACTACGTATTTCGAATTAATTAGCATTTCAGAAGATGTATCAAATATTTATTCAAAAATATATCTTTAAAAAAAAAATGGAAGAAACAAAAAAAATGGAAGAAACCGCAAAAGATATCCTTCAATATCTTAGTAACTAGTTCTACTTTAATGGACATTGAAAGATTAACATGAAAAAAAAAGAACATTGAAAAATCACAAAGATAATACCTATATGAAAGAATAAGGAATCTCAATTATTATTAAGATTAGAGCAATTATAAAAAAAATTAAGAAAGAGATGGACTAATTAAAATGTAACACAGAATTGGCATATTTCTTAACAATAAGTTTAGTGGCTTAACAATTGTTATATCGTCTGGATTTTTAGTAATTCCAGTAGTTCTACAGCTTTAACAGTACTCGGGGCGTTTTTTGCAACTTCTCACTTGTTACAATGTTATAATAAATCTTTAATAACTAAGTAAACGAAAATTCATTAAAAACTATAGCTAAAAAAAAAATTTTTACAAATTAAAAAGAAGTCTATGATAAACTACATTACTACTTTCAAAGAGAGTATGGTGATGATATGGGGGGGGGGGGTTTTATACGTTAGATGATGAATTGAAAAATTTTGATCAAATAGCTAATAAAGCTAATAAAACGCCATTTCATTTAAAGAGTCCGAAAAAGTTGATGGATAAGAATAAACAGGATGGCAAATTTCTAGTGAGATAAAACTTTCTAGTGATGGCAAAATTTCTTAATGAAGAAAATTACAAAAATTTTTTAGAAGAGCTAAAAACTTTAAGCGAATATTTATGCAAAACTTGATTAAACAAAACTTAAAAACGAGAAAACCTTGAACGAAAAGATGTCAAATCAACAAAGCAATAAAAAAAATAATTTGTTCAGTAAAATGTTTTTGTTTGCTGTTTTTCCAATGTTCCCACCACAAATTTCAAATATTATATTTTTAAAAATGGATAAAATAGAGCGGATAATTTTAAAAGAATAAAACAATTAGAAGAGTTAGATAAAACAAAGAAAATATTATGAAAGAAAATCATCTCAACAGAGAATGCTAAAAGCTGGTATTCAATCTGATAAGTGTATGAAAAAATGCAGCAAACCGAGCAAGTAAAAAACTGATTATCAAAAAACTATGGAACCAGTTAAAACTCTTGGAAAAAGAAAGTCTACAAATAATGATTAAACAAAATTGATATACCAGATTTCCACGAGCACAAACTAAATTAGATGACTATTGATTTACTAGAAATCTAACATTAATAAGAAATTACCAAAAATCTATGCAATTTGAACAATCTATTCTCATTTAATAGATGGAAAAACAATACCTAGATTTTATCTCGGGACAAAAAGAAATATGTCCACATACCTTTTCGAGGTAATAATTTTTTCACCAGAATAAATCTCCTTTCAATTTAATTGAAATTTTGTTGATCTTTTAAGAGAGCAGATGTAAATAATTATATGCTGTAGAAGATCCATAAAATATAAATGCTATGTTAGACAGAGTGGTGCAGTAAAAATCTCTTAGACGTTATAAACAATAAATAATTTATTATCAACGGGAGTTAAAGTAGGGAAAGGTTTATCTGAAAAATCAAGAAAACAAGAAACAACCATAAATTTAACTCAGATGATCCACAAGAATTTACTAAATTAGATTAAATGAATTTAATATCGCAATAAAAGAACGGTCATAATTCTAGTTTTCAATGAAATTCAATGCTATACATTGAAAAGCCTGTTAGAAAAGAAGATTCTAAATGAAGAGGATTATAAAAGTATAACGAAACCGAATGTTTCTAAAGGGCTTCGCCCTACCGACATCTCTGATGTCCTCCAGCTTCGCCCGTAGCTGAATATATTTTTGTGTTTTACATTTTTCATAAAAAAAATATTCATAAAAAAATATTTATTTAATTATGTTTAGGTTTAAAAATGTGTTCAGCAGATTTAGCACAATAATAAATAAACATTGAGAAAAATTTGACAGAGATTTTGGTTCATCAAAATTAGTACGACGTTAAAAAATTTATAACAACTTACTTCATCACACACGTGTATTTTAAGCACCCATTCTACCTTTTAGAACAAAAAAAAACACATGAAAAATAAAAATTATCAAATTGCATTGACTAATTTCCCCCCTTCCTACATTTAAACACATTTCAAAACGTTATCAAAGATGTGAATGATCAATTTAGATATGCTACTGATAAAGAGCCAAAACCATGGAAAATACTAACTTTTTTCCTTCCAGGTCTTACGAAGTTGAAATCAATATCAAATGAAAGTAAGAGGACATTTTAGTATACCATTTACAAGATAAGAAACCAATTACAGTTTGGCAGTTGGACCGGCCAGTTAATAAATTTTCTCTTTAAACTTTAGAGAACGAAAATCATCAAGGTTTGATTTTAATCATGATAGATCATTGTCAAAGCTATTAGGATTTAATAAACAAACCTATAGTCAAGGTTATCATTTAGGTGAGAAGATTCCAAAAATAACTGAAATAACTTCAATTGTGGTACATTGTGACAATTAATTGAAGAGGATATAATAAATGGTTAAATTATCAAATTTACTTTCATGTTGTCCACCTTTTTACTGTACCCATTGTTTATAGATTAGAATGTATTTCCACAAACATTAATATATTTTCCTAGTACAAGAAAAACTATTAACAACATTAACATTAGAATCACTGGAATGAAAAAGGAACAATTAGAAATAATTTTTGGAGTGAAGAGATTATGATAGATCATTTGGTTCGGGAGGAATAAACTCCCGTTCGGAGAGTATAAAATCCCGTTCGGGAAGTATAAACTCCCATTCGAGAGGTATAAACTCTCCGTGTCGAGAGGTATAAAACTCCCACGCGAAGCTAGAGAAGTTTAATTTTTCCTTCTTCTTCTTTAGAAACAAAAAATAAAAAAAAATAAAAAATAATATTTTGTTAATAAAAATGAGTGAAACTAACCTCCATTAAATAAAAAGAAACTTAAATTAAATCATCCATCCAAATTTATCTAATAAAGTTTTGTCCAGTTGTTTGTGGAAGATCAGGATGTGGAAAAAACATAATCTATTATTCAAAATTTTAACGACTCCAATTTTTTTGGATTATAACAATCTTATAAATTTATACAACAACGGCAGAACAACCCTCTTTCCAATTTTTATAAATATGGATTGAAAAATAATCCTTAAAAAAACAGCAATTGCTTCATTAATTCAAAAAGAATATAAAAATCTTGAAGATGAAGAAAAATAAGTTCGTGGTAGTGGAGAAGCAGCAAAAAATAATCAGTTAGTAGAAAAAATCTAATAAAAAATAACCATATAAGATACAACTAATAGATGATAGTGGTAATATGCAAGATCCTAGTAAACTAGATAAAACAATGAAACATTGTGTAATTTTTGATGATTGTGTTAATGATAGAAATCAGTCAGTTCAGAGAAATTATTTCACAAGAGGTGGACATAATAACTGTAGTGTTTTTTATTTAACACAAAGTATGTATTCATTAGACGGAAGTTGTATTAAAAGTAATGCAAATATATTTATACTATTTGAAATAAATGCAAGAAACTTAAGTGATTTGTTAAGAGATTTATGTGTAAGAAATAAAGATGAATTTAAACAATCGTGTAACAATGCTTGGTCAAAAGATTATGGATTTGTTACAATTAATATTGATAAAAAAATTCATGAAAGAGTTATAGAAAATATTTCAGGAGTGATCGAACGGAGTGACCGGAACAATTTTTTCTTAAAAATTTTTTGTTAAACAAATAAAAAAAAAATATGTTGAATGAATTATAAGATAGAGCATGTACCAGTTTAAAAGATTATCGTCATCCGACAAATCCTGTAAATTCAAGAAAGAATTTAGATTTATTATCATCATAAAAATACGTAGCGCTCGTTACAGATTATAAAACAAAACATGTATTCACCGTGTGTTAAAACAAAAACCTTTTCCACTTGTTTAAGAAGTTTCCGAGTATTTTTGCGTATAATAATTTATGGTGGTTGGTTAAGAAAAAACATTAAACAGCACATGAATTAGAAACATTACATCAATTACATATTCTGTGGTAATATGCAAAAACGAACCGAGTTCTAATGTAAAAATTCATTTTTTTTCTTTTAAAAAAAAATGAATCGTGAAATGTTCACCTCGGACAAACCTCTAGGATATGAATTACTCAAAAACCAAATTGCTGAGTTTGATGCGCAATAAACATAGTAAACGAAGTAAACGTATTAAAAACAGAAACGTACTAGGCGTAGTAATTAACTAATACTAAAAACAAAAGTGGAACAAAAGAAAAATAAGAAACGCCTATTACTGATTATCTTTTACGATGAATAAATTAAGGATGGAACTTGGTGAATTTATTAATTTATATTTAATCCAAAAGAAATAAATATGAAAATGTCTCTTTATATTAATGTAGTAAATGATATGCGGAAAAATTTACAAAATGGTAAAATTATTAATTACTTGGACAAATTATTAAGATCAGGAAATATTAATTCAAAATTTTTACGTAACCTTCTATTAAAAAAAATCATTTGAATCTGTTTTTTCGAATCGATAGAATGCCGATGCTCACGAATGGATTTTTACAGGTAATATTAAATATGAAGATTTTGGAATGAAGTTAGTACAAAGATCGCATAGAGGGCAGGATTAATATGAAATATAGAATCAAAGAATATTTCGGTGAATATTGTTATATTCCTTCTGAAGATTTTTGTTTTATTAAATGTTATAATGTTTTACGAGGTTTTAATGAAGAACAAGGAGAAATTATGAAAGAAATGTTTAATAATTTTTTATATAAAGAGAAAGCCACATCTAGAACAGGAGTAATGTCAAACTGCAAATTTTCTCAATTCAATAAATATTTTGGAGAATGTGTTCAATATTATAGTCCTGCCAATCGTCATTTAAATCCTAGAGGAATTGAAACGTTTCATAATTATGTTTATTACAATTATTTTCACGCAGGTTCAACAATTGGTCACTATTGTTTAATTGATAAATTTCATAAATTAAAAGCTATTAGAGAAATTGAAAATAATTTCAAACCCATATATAAAACAGTTACTGATGAAAATCTAACAACGCGTCCATATAAAATCATAACAAAGAAAAAAATTGACTATGGTTCAACATATATTTGGGATCTCGAAACTTTTCCTGATCCTAACTGTTCAACAGCTCATCCTATTCCTTATGCTGTAGGAGCTATTAATTTTAATAAATTTATATGTTGTTTACCGAAACAAAGATTGAAAGAATTAGAAACACGTTTGTTAAGTGATATGATTAAAATTAAACGATCAAAAGATGAAGATGAAATTAAAAAACTTAAAAAACAGATTGATGAGTATAATAATTTAACTGAATTAGAATTCAATAAACTTCAAAATTGTGTGAAAATATTTACGAGAACTGTGGATGATGAATGTACGATCGGGGGAAACCCAGAGGATGTATGTCCGATCCATCAATTTTTTAAAACTCTTGGAAAATTTAATTATTCGAGAGTAACTTTAATAGCTCACAATTCATCAGGTTTTGATTCCTATTTTCCGATAAAAGCTAATTTTAAATTATCTAAACCGCCTCTTAAAACTTCAAGAGGAATATTGACTGCTTCATTACAAAATCCTTATACAACTGAATGTGTTAGTAGATACATTCAAAAATCTCTTAGATTTAAATACAATATGAAAAAAGATTCACCGTCAGGTAAATTAGCACTTCAAACTATTATAATGAAATGTAGTTATCAACATGTAAAAACAAGTCTTTCTAAATGGTGTGAGAATTTTAAAATTCCTACGAATGTGTGTAAATTAAATTATGAAATTGGAGACATAACACATGAAAATTATAAAGAAAAAGAAAATGAATGGAGACCATATTTAGTTAACGATATTCTTTCTTTAGCTTTTTGTATCTACAAATATAATAATGTTATGCGAGATTTAGTTGGTGAAGATATAACTACTAATTTAACATCCTCTGCTTTAACATTTAACGGTTGGATGAAAAGCGTACAAAATGACAATATAAATATTCATTCTCATATAGATTTATGGGCTAGAAATTATATTAGAAAATCTGTTAAAGGTGGAAGAGTTTCAGCAAATATAAGAAAATACATATCGCCATTTTGTAGCATCTTGTTACCAATATTAAAACAGTATTTACCTGGTCGCTGCGCTGGGGGGACTTTGTCCCTTGGTCGCTACGCTGGTGGGGCTTTGTCCCCTGGAAATAATTTAATAGATTTAATGAAACAGTATCGAGATTTAGGAGATAAAACTGAAATTTGTAAGAAAATTTCAAATCAACTACTTGAACAAAAAAATGAATTTCTAATGGCTTTTGATGCAACATCTTTATATCCATCAGCTATGTATGATGAAAATTCAGAATACCCTAAAGCTGAATCAGCTAGAAAATTTCGTCAAGAAGAAGAGCGGGAAATAGTATATAAATTTAATACACAAACATTTAGACCTAAAACTGGAATATTCTCTGTTGTGTTTCAATATCCGAATGATATGTTTTTCCAACCAGTTCCTATTAAAGATAAAGTTAAAAATCAAAATAATAATTCTCATGTAAAAGTAATCAGGTTTAGAAATGGTATATGTTATGATGTATTAACTTCTGTTGACATACAAGAAATTGTTAGATGTGGGGGGAAAATCTTACATATTACTGATGGTATAATTTATGAAAAAAATTATCAAGTTTCACCATTTCGAAATTATATTGAAAAACTTTTTAATTTGTCTAACAGTATCTTCAACCATGCCATCATTATTATTTTCAATTGTAAGAAAATGAAATTTAGATAAATTTTTATAATTACTAATATTTTTATAATCTTTTTTACCATTTACACCATTTTCAGATGTTTCTGAATCATCATCTATATTATCATAAGATTCTTTAAGATCGGGCAAAGCCCTAGAATCTTCGGTTCGTTTATTATGATTATGGTCATTGTTAATAGTATAAGGTGTTGTCCACATATAAATTTTCTCTTGTTGAGCTAAGCCATTTATGTAAGATTTTAACAAATTAATATTTAAGTTTGAATATAATCCTATATACGTATCATCATCATATCTTTGCGGCATTTCTAATGTTTCTTGTTTATAAATTGTGTCTCTATAATAAACTTGACATAATAATTCTTCATTATGTTTTTTACTCTCTATGTGAATGTTATATTGATTTTGATCGTCAACAAATAATCTAATTTTTTCTTTCGAAAAAGATTTTAATTTTTTAACTAATTCTTTAATATTGATATAATTAATAATTTTAGTTTCTATCCAATCAGTATTACTAATTGGTAACACTGCTCTAATAAATCCATAAACATTATTATGACCTATTATAACCATATTTTCTTTATTTAATTCCACATAAGCTACATCATTATATTTACTTACAATATCCATAAATTTAATAAATGGATCCCCGGAAATAAACAATAATTAGTTTCTATAGAAGGTAAACCTTTAGTCTGTTCTCTAAATATTTCGGCTTGTAATTGAAATAAAATATTAACATCTATACATGGATTATTATTATTATTATTATCAAAACATTTATTTTCAAATCCCGTTGATCTCGTCGAATAAGAAGAACAGGATGATGCGGACGAATATAATTTTTTTAAATTTGGGGTTTCCATTTTTTTATTTTTATTAGAAAAAATTTTATTTTTTTATTGTTAAAAAATGATGTTACCAAATGTTGGTGGAGGTGCATATATCCCGAATAATCGTGAATTAGAAATAGAGATAGAAAATTATATCATGAAAACTGGAGACGTTTTATCTGGTCCATTGCATCTTTCTATTCTTCCACAACAAAATACAGAGTTAACAAATAAACAATATGTTGATACACAAATCAATGATTTAAAGGAAAAATATATAAACGATGTTTTGGTTCCACTGATGAATGAATTGAAGTTGCTTAAACTTAATGACAAATCATTAAACGAAAAATTATTAAAACTTGATAAAAAGGATAGAGAGCTAGAAGCAGATATAGCAAAACTTTTTAAAAAGATTTCAGAACAATCAAAAATTTTAATATTACTTTCTATAAATTTAAAATCTGCAGTCATTAAAAATAAACATCAGATAAAAATGTTAAAAGAACAATTAGAAGATGAAATAGAAAAACTACCTGAAAGAATTAAAAAAAATTTAAAGCAGTTACAAACTACATTCCAAAAAAGTGTTGATGAATTAAGTTCTAAAATTACTCAACAAATGAAAAAGATGAATAGAATAATAAATGAAGTAAACTCACTTAATGAAAAAGTTGATAAAATGAAAACTCTTAAAATCAATTTAGAAAATGAATTAAAGAAAAATTTACAAGAAAACTCTAAAGAAAATAAAGAACAGTTAGATGCTGTTAAAAGACAATTAGATGTTCTTAAAATTAAGTTAAATGCTCTTAAAACGGCGTTGAAGATTAATCAGCAGAAAATGCAAGTTAATAGAAGAGAAATTAAAGTACATCACACGCTGCTTGACGCAATAGATAAAGTGCAACAGGCAATTAATAAAGTTATCTCGAAGTTGTTGTCCATTCACAAACGTAAATCTTAACACGTAGATATTTTTCCCAAAAGTTAAATTTAATCCTAAAAAATGCCTATAATTTATAAACACAATCTTAAACATTTTGCTTCAAATCAAAAAATTGCTCATGAACCACGTATGAATCCTGTTTATCATTATGATAATAGAGAAACAGTCGGAACAGAAAAGTTCCTAGGCACCGCAGGTGCCGTTCGCACGGAAGGAGCTGGGATCTTCTCTGGTATTGGTAGTATCGTTAACTTAATTAAAAATAATAAAGATTTGATTACATCTGCTGCAAAAGGAGCAGCTGCTATAGGTAGTACAGCTAGTGCAATATCAAATGCTGTCAAGTCTCAAAACGAATTAAAACAACTAGAAGCTATTCGTAAACTTAGGAATGATTCCGAAGAACTAAAAAAATTAAAAAAACTTTCAGATGAAACAAAGAACAAAATTGCTAACATTGCTGTAGGGGAAACCTTGAGGAGCGGAGCTCCGTCTGATAGTAAACATAATGAAAAAACAATTGAAGAAATAAGAGGTAATGGCGTCAGCAGCGGAGCTGGTCTAGCAAAATTCTAAAATTATATTTTAGTAAAATTTTTTAGTAATTTTTGTAGTAAAATTTTTTTCTGTCTGTGAGAAAAACAAAAAGTCAAATTATTTTTTATAAAAATGTCTTCGCTTATCGAAAATAAATTTAGATTAGACGATCCTCCGTTCGTCAGTAATAATCAAAAAAAGAATGACTATATAAGAATTGCTATGAATCCCGGATCTTCCAGTAGAGTAAATACTGGAGGTGATTTAATTTTTGAAGTTGATAATCAGCAGAGTTATATATATTTACCTGATTCGTTTTTACATTGTGAATATTCTTTATATAGTGATGCTAATTTTACAACACCATTACCAGAAACCGATAATATTGCACTAGAGAATAATTTTTTTCCAAGATTATTTACACAAATGCGTTTAGATGTTGCAACTCAAAATATAGAAACAATAAGTGATTCTCCAGGTGTAATTGATACAATGCTTAGATTTGTAACAATTGGTGAAAATAATAAAAAGTATGAAATCGAAGGTTGGTTTCCTGATACTAATGATGGTATAATTGTTGATGATTTAACTCACGCTGGAACAGATGCCGCAGGAATTGCGAAAGATGTAGAAAATATTGCAAAACATTTAAATAAAACAAATAATGATGCATATAAAGAAAGACGTGAATTTAACAAAAAAAGTAAACAGACAGTAAATTGGTCATTGTCTCCATTATTCGGATATTTAGATTATGATAAAATATCATATCAATTAAAATTTAAATTAATAATTCATCGTACAGCAAATAATGAATTAATCTTTTTTGGTAAGACTGGGAAAAAAGCATATTTAAAAGTTGATAGACTTGAATGGTGGATTAAGCATATTACTCCTAGTTTAGAGGTTGAAACAGCTATTGCAAAAAGATTAAATACTAACAAACCAATTCCAGTAAATTTTCTAAAGCGTACTGCTAGTTCAGTAACTTTTTCCGAACAAAGATTTAACTGGCATTTTACTAGAACTGCGAATACCCCAAGATATTTATTACTAACATTTCAAAGAAATAATTCTCCAAGTTTTGATAAGAACAATAATATTTTTCATATTAATACAATTCGAAGTTTACAAGTTTCATTAAATCAAACTCGATATCCAATTGATCCATTAAGATTCGATGATACCAATAATCAATTTATGGAAGGATATGATTCTTATAGAAATCTTTGTATAGAATTTGGAGTTGAACCACAATTAACTCCTGGAGATTGGAGACATTTATATCCAATTTTCTGTTTCGATTTAAGTGCACAATCTGAAGATATTATTAAAAATGGTTGTGATGTAACAATTAATATTGAAAAGAAAGATTCCACAACTTCATTGATGGCTTATGGTTTATTGCTAGAAGATGTAAAATATTCTATTGAAGTTCTTAATGGGAAGATGGTTAGGATCGGTTAGTAACCTTAGGACCTTTGGTCCGATAGGTTAAAGCCCAAGACTTAGTCGATTAATTAATTTTTTTCATAACAAGAATAGATTAAAATTTTTGTTAACTTAAAAATTCTTAACTAAAAAATTTTTTCATAACTAGAATAGATTAAAAAAATTCTTAACTTAAAATTTTTTCATAACTAGAATAGATTTAAATTTTTGATAACTTAAAATTTTTTTATTAAAAATGTCGCAAGCGAAAAGTAATATTAATAATAAAACTGTTGAATTAAAATTACGTAATATTGTTGACAAAAATACCCCTAAAACTATTACTATTAATAAAAAAAAGTATTACATAAGTAAACCAATGATAGAGAATATTCAATTACAAGAAGAAAAGAATGGCGGGATTCTCCCATTAATTCCACTAATAATAGGAGGCATAGCTGCAGCAGGAAGTGTTGCAGGTGGGACAGCTGGTATTGTCCAAGCAGTAAATAAAAATAAATCAGAGAAAGCAGCATTAGAAGAACAAAAACGACATAATAGAGAGTTAGAGAAAGTTGGTAGGGGCGAAGGAGTAGTAGATAATTTTATTAGTAAATTAAAATTAGTTGATGAAGGAAAACGAGTTCTTAAAAATATTCTCCACAATGTTGATGATTTAATTGAAATTAAAGAAACTAAGGATGGTTCTGGAATATATCTAAGTCCTAGTATGATTCGGTAATAACCTCAGGACCTTTGGTCCATAAGGTAAAACATTTATTTTATCTTTTAAAATGAATTCTACAAATTCCGAAAATTTAACTAAATTAAAAATTTCTAATTTAGATTTATTGAATTATCTATTAAACAAAAATAAAAACTCAAACTGTCAGCATATTGGAGGTGACAAGAACAAAGTTCCATACCACTTCGGTGGTGATATACAAAAAACATTAGAAAACTTTCCTGGATTTATTTGGAGTAAATATTCGAAAGAAAAACATCTTCCTGGTCATTCATATACTGGGCCAGGAACTCGATTAGATATAAGACTAGATGAGAATAATAATCCGAAACCAGGTGAAGAACCAATAAATAGAGTAGATGCCGCCGCTTACAGGCATGATTTAGCTTATCGAAATCATGATCTAAGTTCTCGTCATGCAGCTGATAAGAAGATGATTCAAGAATTAGATAGTATTCAAAATCCTACATTTAGAGAAAAAATTGAAAGAATGTTTGTTAAGAAAGCTTTACAAGCTAAAATATTATTCGGTCAGGGTTTAAATGAAACGACAGCAAAGCTGTCTGAGAGCAACGCTCGAACTAATAACTCTGAGAGCAACGCTCGAACCTACGCGTCTGAAATTCATAAAGAATACAGAAGGCCTAAATATTTATTGAAAGTAAAAGTATTTAATAAAGATGATATTTGGAGTGCTGATCTTATTCATATGCCGAATGAAAGGGACTACAAATACGCATTGACCGTTATAGATTTATATACACGATATGCTTGGGTAAAGCCTTTAAAAAAGAAAAGTGGTCTATCAGTTAAATATGCGTTTGAAGGAATCTTTAAAGAAAGTAATAGAAAGCCAAGGAAATTGTTTGTTGATAAAGGATCGGAATTTTATAACCGAAACGTTCAGCCACTATTTGAAACTGTTTATTCAACTGAAAACGCTGGAAAAGCTGTAGTGATAGAAAGATTCAATCGGACGTTAAAAAATAAATTATTCAAGAAATTTACTGAGCAAAGAAATCAGAAATGGTTGAAGATATTACCAGGAATTGTAGAAGAGTACAATAATAAAGTTCATTCTGGTATTGAAGAAACTCCAAAGAATGCTTCTGACGACCCTGATTTGATACGAAAGAAAATATTCGAGAATAATAATTTGAATGAGAGTAATCCGAATTTGCAGAAACTTAAGCCGAAATTTAAAATTGGAGATAGAGTTAGAATATTTAAATATAAGAATAAATTTGAAAAAAGCTTTGTTGGCTATTGGACTAAAGAAATATTTGAAATTTGTAAAATAAATCCAACTTATCCGTTTACTTATGAAATTAAAGATTTAGATAATGAGGATATCAGAGGCCGTTTTTATCAAAATGAATTACAACGAACTGAGCTTTAGCTTTTTAATTATCATTATTATTATTATTATTTTTATTATTCAATTCTAACATAATATCAAGAAATGATACTCCTTTTTGTAATTTAAATAAAACATAAAGACATAATTGACCACAGTAAGTAGTTCCCGGTTTTTGAATTTGAAATGTATTATAAGTTCCATTTTCAAGTAATTTTTTAACTTCGTTTGTAGGTGGAAGACCGTATGAGTCAAAATAGTAATTATCTCCATTTTTATTAGACATACCTGCTGACCAATGTACGCCTTTTTCATCTGACGTATGGAGATTGGTTACGAAATTTACAGTTATTGATGGAACTTTGTTCCGGGAACTGAAGGTTCCTGTTGGCTTATTTTTTAGGAATTGTAATTCGTCTCTCATTAGAACATGAAAATTCTTTATTCCTAATTCATTTGCGATTTTCTTTAGGTCGAAATTCGTAGTTTGCGTTCCATATAATTTTAAAAACTCATTTATGTTGTTCATTTTATAATAAAAAAATTTCTTAAGGGACCCCTAGAAGTCAGAAGGGACCCCTAGAAGTTAGAAGGGAGGGGGTAGTAGAACTACGTTCATATGATATTGAAGGATATATTCTTGCGGCTTCTTCCACTTTTGTTTCTTCCACTTTTAAAGAAATATTATTAGTCACATGACATATTTTAAAAACCTGAAAAATGGATAAAATTCATGAATTTGAAATTCTCAACTTTTATGATTTTCGCTGTACTTGAACGGTCATGATTTAAGCAATGAAAATCGAACCGAAGGTTCTAGGGCTTCGCCCGATTGTAATTCTCAAATTTTGAGATTCTTAACTTTTATGATTTTTTCGGTGTCCTTGAACGCTCATGATTTAAGCGAGAAAATTGTAATTCTCAAATTTGAGATTACGTGATATTTTGAGACCGGCTAAATTTTTGAAATTTTGTTTTTTTGAAAATTTGTCACTACCTAAATTTTCCCCCCTTCGGCCACGTGAAATTTGAAGTCTACCTAAATTTTTGAAATTTTGAAATTTTGATTTTTTTGAAAAAACCCCGCAAAAGTGTGACATCCGGCGCAAGCGAAGCGAAGCAAAGCGAAGCGAAGCGTCGCGCCGGATGTCACACTATAAACTACTCTGATGAGCTCTTTGACGATAATTGACAATTTTCATATTGCTGTCAACCAGGCTTCGCTCCAGGAGGTTCTTGAAAATGAGTCTTTCACGGAAATCTGGAAAATGTTTATTTAACTCATATCTTGTCTCACTCAGGTGTGGAACCAGTCTTTCAGCTTTTTGGATGTCCTACATAGACATGGTGGAGATCTTACTGGGTCTCATACGAGCTTCAAGAGAAGGGGATTGGATCCTGCATCTAGCGTCCATTCGTGAGATGATTCCTTGGTGTTTTGCATATGACAATGTAAACCATGCTCGATTCTACTACTTACGATACATACTACTTCGCAAAGATGTCTCAACTCCACATTCAACACCCCGACGTTCATGCACACTTCGTAGAAGGTGGTTTCTCTGTGCAAATTGGCAAGCAGAACCCATTTGGACGTATTCCAGTGGACCAAACAATCGAAGAAACGGTTAACAGAGATACCCAAACACCTGGGGCACGAAAGGGTTCAGTTTGAAAACTGCAGCAGTGGCGAAGTTTTAATTGACTTCAGAATATCGCAGTTCATTCTTGCGGGAAATAAGATGCATGACCATCATGAAAACGGAATCCATTGATCATCCTAATATCAGCCTATCAAGAATCAAGAAAGATGAAGCCGACCGTCAATCCCTTGTGCAGCTCATGGAAACAAGTTGGCTGAACCCATTCAAAATTGAAAATGATGAATTTGTTAGCTTGTCCAGTCCCACTGTCGCACCCTCGGATATTGCAAAGGATCTCCTTGATGCTCACCGATTCGGGGAAGAAGCTTATCAAACATTCAAACGAGAACGTCTTGAAACAGATGCGCTATCCATCAAATTTTACGATAAAATAACGAAATTGAAACTGAAGACTTTTACGAAAATCACAAAGAAGAAACGCACTCAAGGCCATGCCAAGGAGGTAATTTTGAAAGCAGAAAGGAACCTGAGGGGTGAGTCGACATGTTTGTATCTCTGACACATTTTGTCACATCTTGATATTCGAGATTTGTCACATGCTCATTGACATAAAAGTCACATTTTGTCACGCGTTGATGTAAACCCATGGCCAAAATTTGACATATGTCGGTGAGCAGAAGATTGGCAGTTATCAATTTTGCATTAAAGTATGATTTTTTCAGTAGAGAATTTGACGCAATATTCATTATATCAAACGGGGTTGTAACGGGACAAAATCGTAAAATCGTTAATTTATTAATTATTACTAATTATCATTATTTGTATAGTTCCATATGGGAGGTCTCCGTGGCACAGTAGCTAAGTGCTTGGCCTAGCAATCTTTCGGTCCAGAGGTCGAGCCATGAAAGTGTCATTGGCAGTAGTGAGGAAGGGCATTCGGACTAAAAAATCACAAGTCTCCAGATTAAAGTCTGACTTACGTCAGCACCGTCCTACCCTTCAGTATGGGGAGTAGCGACGTTAAACCATCATTTCATTCCCATGGAGAATTGCCATTGAAGGTGTACAACATTTTCCGTGAGATTTGGTGTAATATCGAAACATAACATGCGCAAAACCGGGACACATTTAACTTTGTTTAAAGTGAAAAGATTGCACTCACACCTTGTAGTCTTTACAATTGATTCTTTTTATAGTCTCGAATTTATTTATGATTCATTACTTATGGCAAATATGATTGCATAATAAACAATGTGAATTCACAAACCATATCATTTCACACAAAAGAGGAAAACTTCTTTTTCAGTGAATAAATGCCACTCATTTTATAACGGTTACTGTTACTTTTGTTCTGTATTCAGATCAGTGGTAAATATAAATACATGCGCGTGCATTGTAGGAAGCATACATTCACAGTGACTCCTACGATCTGGACATGACAATCAAGAAACATATGGCCACATTATTTGCCCACATTATTCTTGTAACTGAAAGCAGAAGGTTACATATGGCGGATGTATTGGCTCATCCTCTCGGTCCGGTACCGTGGGCACTTGCAAATTGTGGCGGGACTCTTCGCAGAACTAACAAAGCGGCTCTGGCTAGAGAAATGGAGAAAACACTGCCCCAGTAGAGGTCATTCCAAGCCCATCAACAACAATCATCGACGGAATGAGCGCAATTCAGAAATTCAAAGGATGTGACCAGACCTTCGCCCAGCTAGCAATGTCATTGTTAGTTTATCATCTGCATGAAGGAGCTCAAAGTCATCGAATTGACATTGTGTTCGATGTTTACAGAGAGGCATCCATCAAGACTCGCGGAAAGAATCAAAAGAGGATCTGAAGAAGGAATTCAGTTTAGAAGCATGGCTCCACGACACAGAATCCAGCAATGGCGCAGATTGCTCAGCAGTCCTTCGAGCAAAACGAGTCTGATCAAATTCCTGGTAGAGGAATGGAAGAAACCAACGTACTTCTGGATAAAATTATTTTCGTGACCTATGAGAATAAGTGCTTCCAAATCACAACCGAAAAATGTATGAAAGAAGCACAGTTGAATTCATCACATGAAGAAGCTGACACAAGGCTCCTACTTCACGCCCTTCAAGCTGCAGAATCAGGCAGTAGAGCTGTTGTTATCAATGCTGAGGATACCGATGTCTTGATTTTGTGCTTAGGATTAAGCAGCAATATATCTTGCTCTCTGTATCAGAAGTGCGGCACAAAAAGTAGAACACGCTACATTGACATTTCGAAGTTGAGTCAAGCTCTTGGAAGTGGCATTTCTAATGCTTTGATTGGCATGCATGCATTCACAGGCTGTGATACTGTCAGCGCTTTTGCGGGTCGTGGTAAGATTTCAATGTTCAAACAGATGAAATCCAACGAAGCATTCCAGGAAGCCTTTAATGACCTTGGGCAATTTTGGGAGTTATCTGAAGAGCTGTTTCTGAGGCTACAGATGAGAACATGCAAGATATACATGCCTTCAGCGACAACGACCGAAGTGAACAAACTGCGTTACCAAATCTTTTGCGCTAAACGTGGAGAAGTTGAGTCTAGCCAACTACCCCCGTGTAAAGACTGCTTGTACATGCAAGCTCTCCGGGCCAACTATCAAGCAGCTGTCTGGAGAAGAAGTCTACAGGCTCAACCCCATTTCTATTTTATTGTACATAATTCAACATCATAGAGTAATACTATGAATTTTAGAGTGTTCATTGCTCGGAATAATAAACTCTCCATCATAATATTCTCTCATTAAGTGAATATACGGTCCGCAGAAATGTATATGATAAGTCGTAAAGATATAAGAAATATTTTCTAATTTTTCATTTGATTCCTCTACTACTACTCACATGCTACTCATTAACCGTCACAATCTTTGCATGCTTTCATGGCTATAATCTGGTTGACTGAAATGAGCACTGCCTAGATAAAAAACGAGTTAATGCTGACACTAGAAGGAAAAAACAGTTCATAAAATGATCATCGAGAAACGAACACTCTACATGTATCTTCCTACACCTTGTTCTATGTTCAAACCAATAGGCCTAATCTATGTACCTAACTTCAGATTACACTTGTTTTGGATATCAGAGGTACGAAATATGTAATTTAAATATCTTATGACGTATACCGATCATGTTTTGGCCACTCCGTGATGTCTTAATCTTCAGAATACAAGATGATAGTGAAAAACTCCTTTTTTTTTGCAGCATGCACACATATATAAGAGTCATTATCTAACCTTAAGCTACCGATCTGGCACTGCTATCACACCTTTCCGTGAAGTAGAGACATACAACTACTCAAAAAACATCATTAAGTGTATTCACCCCAGGTGGTGCCGATATCGAAATTTTGGGGCTCTGGACCAAGGACTAACAATAGTCCGGGAGCTAGCGTGAAGTTGTGCAGGGAACGAGGTAGTACATAAAACTTTCACATAGCATAGTTCACCTCTAACCTACTGCAAAACTTCGCGTCTGCCGGATCAGATCATTTGCTTTTCAGAAATAGAGAGGATAACACAATCCTATGTATTTCCAATGGTAAAATTGTGACACTTAAGGTGTTGACTCCATTTTTTCGAATTTTTGCTCATAAAAGTTACACAAATTGGCATTTTGTTGAACTGGTTATTATAGAAATCATCTACAGATCATGATCTTTCAAATTCACTTTTCGTTAAAGTATATCAACAATTTTCCTGAAATTTCTGTTAAAATTTGCAGTTACACCAACGAAAAGTGTCTGTTTGTACACTTTACTTCATCTTCTGTCAATGAACTCATTTGAAAGATCATGATCTGCAAATGATTTCTATAATAACCAGTTCAACAAAATGCCAATTTGTGTAACTTTTATGAGCAAAAATTCGAAAAAATGGAGTCAACACCTTAAGTGTCATAATTTTACCATTGGAAATACATAGGATTGTGTTATCCTCTCTATTTCTGAAAAGCAAATGATCTGATCCGGCAGACGCGAAGTTTTGCAGTAGGTTAGAGGTGTACTATGCTATGTGAAAGTTTTATGTAATACCTCGTTCCCTGCACAAGTTCGCGCTAGCTCCCGGACTATAATGCGAGGATGGCTGCAAGGAAGACAGTATGGCAAGCGCAAGAGAGCAAGGCCTCGAATTCGCAAAGAAACTGACCATCGAAGAAGGAAAGAGAAACATCTTCAGAATTGCGAAGTAGATGAAAGAGGAGAGTCAAAACATACGTAAGGCTTGTTGCGTGAAAGATAGCACAGGCAATATTATTTCAAAGCCAGATGAGATCAAACAGAGGTGGAGAGAGTAAATGAATCAATTATAGAATGTTGAGAGCGAAAACTTTGGGAAATCATAGTTATGCAATTATACGGCAATAGCATGTGAGTGTTTCTAAAACTAAAAAGATACAGGATCGGATTTACCGCCGAAACAGGTATGAAACAGGTAGAACCGGGTTACATGATACCGATTGCAGAAAATATTGATCTGACTAAATAATTAATTACAGTATTAAAAAACATTATCATGAGACTTATAAAACATCTATAAAATCTTTAGATCACGACATAATCAAAAGATGTGAAGTAAATGAAGAGTTCTAGTCGATCAGGAAGCATCTACTCGTATATTCCTCACATTCTTGATTATTATTGATGGCAGGATTATGACACTGAATCATTGTTGCCTCTTTAAGTCGCAGGCTAGCTTCGTCTGTTGCACTGGCAATTATTAGTAGTATAGGGTATGAGATCCGGCGCAAGCACCGGATCACACTCCCAAATAGATACGAATGGAACTATAAAAATACAAATGAGGAAAGTGCCTCAAATTTATAAAAATACAAATGAGGAAAAATGCTTATCACCAAATGTAATAAAAATACAAATGAGGAAAATACAAAAATAGGAACGCTCCTGAAATTTATAAAAATGCAAATGAGGAAAAAATGTTTATGACCAAATGTAATAAAAATACAAATGAGGAAAATACAAAAATAGGAACGCTCCTGAAATTTATAAAAATGCAAATGAGGAAAAAATGTTTATGACCAAATGTAATAAAAATACAAATGAGGAAAAATGTTTATGACCCAAATGTCATAAAAATGTATAATAAAATAATGATAATTACAAAAAATGAATATGAACAAAAATATTCATTTAAAAATGGAAGACGAAAAAACAAAAGAACCATCAGCCCCTTTATATCCGATATTGGAACAAATGGATAAAGCAAAGTGTGCAGATAGAGTCAGATACATGAAACATAAAGAATCCCAATTATTACTTAGACTAGATCATTATGATAAATTAAGAAAAAGATGGACGATAGTTAAGAATGTGACACAAGGCGTTGGAGTATTGCTAACATTTTCTTTAGGTGCTCTCACTATTGTCATTTCATCTGGCGTTCTTACAATTCCTGTTGTTGCTACAGCTTTAACAGGTACAGGTGTTTTTACAACTTCACTCGCAACAATGATAGATAAGTCTTTAAAGAAACGTAAATCCTTAAGTAAGAAACATGTACATGTCAAAGAGGTATATGATAAACTTCATTACTACTTTCAGAGAGTGTGTGATGATAATGTTATTACGTTAGATGAGATTGAAAAATTTGATCAAATAGCTGGAGAAGCAAATAAAATACCAAACAAGTTTTCTCAAGGCAAAGATAATAATGATGTTTTTTTAGAAGAAATAAAAACTTTATTAAACAAAACATTAGAGCATCAGTAGTGTTTTTGCTGTGTACCAATGATACCACAAAATTCAAATATTATATTATAAAATAATGAATACCAATGAGACAAATGAGGCAAAAATAAAACAACTAGAAGAACTAATAAAACAGAAAAATATTATGAAGGAGAAACGTAGACAATACCGAATGTTGCAAGTTGGCGTTCATGCGACTTGTGCGGAAAGGATTTTTGCCATGGATAGAAGAGAACCATGCGGACAGTAGGTCACACCTGATGAGCTCTTTGGCGATAATTGACAATTTTCATATTGCTGTCAACCAGGCTTCGCTCCAGGAGGTTCTTGAAAATGAGTCTTTCACGGAAATCTGGAAAATGTTTATTTAACTCATATCTTGTCTCACTCAGGTGTGGAACCAGTCTTTCAGCTTTTTGGATGTCCTACATAGACATGGTGGAGATCTTACTGGGTCTCATACGAGCTTCAAGAGAAGTGGATTGGATCCTGCATCTAGCGTCCATTCGTGAGATGATTCCTTGGTGTTTTGCATATGACAATGTAAACCATGCTCGATTCTACTACTTACGATACATACTACTTCGCAAAGATGTCTCAACTCCACATTCAACATCCCGACGTTCATGCACACTTCGTAGAAGGTGGTTTCTCTGTGCAAATTGGCAAGCAAAACCCATTTGGACGTATTCCAGTGGACCAAACAATCGAAGAAACGGTTAACAGAGATACCCAAACACCTGGGGCACGAAAGGGTTCAGTTTGAAAACTGCAGCAGTGGCGAAGTTTTAATTGACTTCAGAATATCGCAGTTCATTCTTGCGGGAAATAAGATGCATGACCATCATGAAAACGGAATCCATTGATCATCCTAATATCAGCCTATCAAGAATCAAGAAAGATGAAGCCGACCGTCAATCCCTTGTGCAGCTCATGGAAACAAGTTGGCTGAACCCATTCAAAATTGAAAATGATGAATTTGTTAGCTTGTCCAGTCCCACTGTCGCACCCTCGGATATTGCAAAGGATCTCCTTGATGCTCACCGATTCGGGGAAGAAGCTTATCAAACATTCAAACGAGAACGTCTTGAAACAGATGCGCTATCCATCAAATTTTACGATAAAATAACGAAATTGAAACTGAAGACTTTTACGAAAATCACAAAGAAGAAACGCACTCAAGGCCATGCCAAGGAGGTAATTTTGAAAGCAGAAAGGAACCTGAGGGGTGAGTCGACATGTTTGTATCTCTGACACATTTTGTCACATCTTGATATTCGAGATTTGTCACATGCTCATTGACATAAAAGTCACATTTTGTCACGCGTTGATGAAAACCCATGGCCAAAATTTGACATATGTCGGTGAGCAGAAGATTGGCAGTTATCAATTTTGCATTAAAGTATGATTTTTTTCAGTAGAGAATTTTGACGCAATATTCATTCGGGGTTGTTCAAACGGGGTTGTAACGGGACAAAATCGTAAAATCGTTAATTTATTAATTATTACTAATTATCATTATTTGTATAGTTCCATATGGGAGGTCTCCGTGGCACAGTAGCTAAGTGCTTGGCCTAGCGATCTTTCGGTCCAGAGGTCGAGCCATGAAAGTGTCATTGGCAGTAGTGAGGAAGGGCATTCGGACTAAAAAATCACAAGTCTCCAGATTAAAGTCTGACTTACGTCAGCACCGTCCTACCCTTCAATATGGGGAGTAGCGACGTTAAACCATCATTTCATTCCCATGGAGAATTGCCATTGAAGGTGTACAACATTTTCCGTGAGATTTGGTGTAATATCGAAACATAACATGCGCAAAACCGGGACACATTTAACTTTGTTTAAAGTGAAAAGATTGCACTCACACCTTGTAGTCTTTACAATTGATTCTTTTTATAGTCTCGAATTTATTTATGATTCATTACTTATGGCAAATATGATTGCATAATAAACAATGTGAATTCACAAACCATATCATTTCACACAAAAGAGGAAAACTTCTTTTTCAGTGAATAAATGCCACTCATTTTATAACGGTTACTGTTACTTTTGTTCTGTATTCAGATCAGTGGTAAATATAAATACATGCGCGTGCATTGTAGGAAGCATACATTCACAGTGACTCCTACGATCTGGACATGACAATCAAGAAACATATGGCCACATACAATGAATGTTACAATTGGGCTATCACATAGCATCTCGAAGTCAACTTTAAAAAGTAGGCCAAATAACAGCACGACTTGCCTGGCAAGTACAAGTTGCTATTTGGAGCAAGAAAGGGGGAATATCAATCTTGCATATCCCTAATACAAATTATCATCAAAGATTGTAGGAACATTAGAATAAAAACCTCCTGGAAAAGGTGACCGTTATTTCATTTAAACGAAGTTAACATTAACTTCAACCTCTGTGACTTCGTTCATAATTTGTCAGAATATTTTCCCGTGAATTTGTCACATTTTGTCACAGAGACAGCGAAAAACACACATTTTGTCACATTTTATTTTGAGATGAAAATTTGTCACATATTGTCATGTTTTGTCACATCGGCCCACCCCTGGAACCTGTTTGCCCACATTATTCTTGTAACTGAAAGCAGAAGGTTACATATGGCGGATGTATTGGCTCATCCTCTCGGTCCGGTACCGTGGGCACTTGCAAATTGTGGCGGGACTCTTCGCAGAACTAACAAAGCGGCTCTGGCTAGAGAAATGGAGAAAACACTGCCCCAGTAGAGGTCATTCCAAGCCCATCAACAACAATCATCGACGGAATGAGCGCAATTCAGAAATTCAAAGGATGTGACCAGACCTTCGCCCAGCTAGCAATGTCATTGTTAGTTTATCATCTGCATGAAGGAGCTCAAAGTCATCGAATTGACATTGTGTTCGATGTTTACAGAGAGGCATCCATCAAGACTCGCGGAAAGAATCAAAAGAGGATCTGAAGAAGGAATTCAGTTTAGAAGCATGGCTCCACGACACAGAATCCAGCAATGGCGCAGATTGCTCAGCAGTCCTTCGAGCAAAACGAGTCTGATCAAATTCCTGGTAGAGGAATGGAAGAAACCAACGTACTTCTGGATAAAATTATTTTCGTGACCTATGAGAATAAGTGCTTCCAAATCACAACCGAAAAATGTATGAAAGAAGCACAGTTGAATTCATCACATGAAGAAGCTGACACAAGGCTCCTACTTCACGCCCTTCAAGCTGCAGAATCAGGCAGTAGAGCTGTTGTTATCAATGCTGAGGATACCGATGTCTTGATTTTGTGCTTAGGATTAAGCAGCAATATATCTTGCTCTCTGTATCAGAAGTGCGGCACAAAAAGTAGAACACGCTACATTGACATTTCGAAGTTGAGTCAAGCTCTTGGAAGTGGCATTTCTAATGCTTTGATTGGCATGCATGCATTCACAGGCTGTGATACTGTCAGCGCTTTTGCGGGTCGTGGTAAGATTTCAATGTTCAAACAGATGAAATCCAACGAAGCATTCCAGGAAGCCTTTAATGACCTTGGGCAATTTTGGGAGTTATCTGAAGAGCTGTTTCTGAGGCTACAGATGAGAACATGCAAGATATACATGCCTTCAGCGACAACGACCGAAGTGAACAAACTGCGTTACCAAATCTTTTGCGCTAAACGTGGAGAAGTTGAGTCTAGCCAACTACCCCCGTGTAAAGACTGCTTGTACATGCAAGCTCTCCGGGCCAACTATCAAGCAGCTGTCTGGAGAAGAAGTCTACAGGCTCAACCCCATTTCTATTTTTCAACATCATAGAGTAATACTATGAATTTTAGAGTGTTCATTGCTCGGAATAATAAACTCTCCATCATAATATTCTCTCATTAAGTGAATATACGGTCCGCAGAAATGTATATGATAAGTCGTAAAGATATAAGAAATATTTTCTAATTTTTCATTTGATTCCTCTACTACTACTCACATGCTACTCATTAACCGTCACAATCTTTGCATGCTTTCATGGCTATAATCTGGTTGACTGAAATGAGCACTGCGTAGATAAAAAACGAGTTAATGCTGACACTAGAAGGAAAAAACAGTTCATAAAATGATCATCGAGAAACGAACACTCTACATGTATCTTCCTACACCTTGTTCTATGTTCAAACCAATAGGCCTAATCTATGTACCTAACTTCAGATTACACTTGTTTTGGATATCAGAGGTACGAAATATGTAATTTAAATATCTTATGACGTATACCGATCATGTTTTGGCCACTCCGTGATGTCTTAATCTTCAGAATACAAGATGATAGTGAAAAACTCCTTTTTTTTGCAGCATGCACACATATATAAGAGTCATTATCTAACCTTAAGCTACCGATCTGGCACTGCTATCACACCTTTCCGTGAAGTAGAGACATACAACTACTCAAAAAACATCATTAAGTGTATTCACCCCAGGTGGTGCCGATATCGAAATTTTGGGGCTCTGGACCAAGGACTAACAATAGTCCGGGAGCTAGCGTGAAGTTGTGCAGGGAACGAGGTAGTACATAAAACTTTCACATAGCATAGTTCACCTCTAACCTACTGCAAAACTTCGCGTCTGCCGGATCAGATCATTTGCTTTTCAGAAATAGAGAGGATAACACAATCCTATGTATTTCCAATGGTAAAATTGTGACACTTAAGGTGTTGACTCCATTTTTTCGAATTTTTGCTCATAAAAGTTACACAAATTGGCATTTTGTTGAACTGGTTATTATAGAAATCATCTACAGATCATGATCTTTCAAATTCACTTTTCGTTAAAGTATATCAACAATTTTCCTGAAATTTCTATGTTAAAATTTGCAGTTACACCAACGAAAAGTGTCTGTTTGTACACTTTACTTCATCTTCTGTCAATGAACTCATTTGAAAGATCATGATCTGCAAATGATTTCTATAATAACCAGTTCAACAAAATGCCAATTTGTGTAACTTTTATGAGCAAAAATTCGAAAAAATGGAGTCAACACCTTAAGTGTCACAATTTTACCATTGGAAATACATAGGATTGTGTTATCCTCTCTATTTCTGAAAAGCAAATGATCTGATCCGGCAGACGCGAAGTTTTGCAGTAGGTTAGAGGTGTACTATGCTATGTGAAAGTTTTATGTAATACCTCGTTCCCTGCACAAGTTCGCGCTAGCTCCCGGACTATAATGCGAGGATGGCTGCAAGGAAGACAGTATGGCAAGCGCAAGAGAGCAAGGCCTCGAATTCGCAAAGAAACTGACCATCGAAGAAGGAAAGAGAAACATCTTCAGAATTGCGAAGTAGATGAAAGAGGAGAGTCAAAACATACGTAAGGCTTGTTGCGTGAAAGATAGCACAGGCAATATTATTTCAAAGCCAGATGAGATCAAACAGAGGTGGAGAGAGTAAATGAATCAATTATAGAATGTTGAGAGCGAAAACTTTGGGAAATCATAGTTATGCAATTATACGGCAATAGCATGTGAGTGTTTCTAAAACTAAAAAGATACAGGATCGGATTTACCGCCGAAACAGGTATGAAACAGGTAGAACCGGGTTACATGACACCGATTGCAGAAAATATTGATCTGACTAAATAATTAATTACAGTATTAAAAAACATTATCATGAGACTTATAAAACATCTATAAAATCTTTAGATCACGACATAATCAAAAGATGTGAAGTAAATGAAGAGTTCTAGTCGATCAGGAAGCATCTACTCGTATATTCCTCACATTCTTGATTATTATTGATGGCAGGATTATGACACTGAATCATTGTTGCCTCTTTAAGTCGCAGGCTAGCTTCGTCTGTTGCACTGGCAATTATTAGTAGTATAGGGTATGAGATCCGGCGCAAGCACCGGATCACACTCCCAAATAGATACGAATGGAACTATAAAAATACAAATGAGGAAAGTGCCTCAAATTTATAAAAATACAAATGAGGAAAAATGCTTATCACCAAATGTAATAAAAATACAAATGAGGAAAATACAAAAATAGGAACGCTCCTGAAATTTATAAAAATGCAAATGAGGAAAAAATGTTTATGACCAAATGTAATAAAAATACAAATGAGGAAAATACAAAAATAGGAACGCTCCTGAAATTTATAAAAATGCAAATGAGGAAAAAATGTTTATGACCAAATGTAATAAAAATACAAATGAGGAAAAATGTTTATGACCCAAATGTCATAAAAATGTATAATAAAATAATGATAATTACAAAAAATGAATATGAACAAAAATATTCATTTAAAAATGGAAGACGAAAAAACAAAAGAACCATCAGCCCCTTTATATCCGATATTGGAACAAATGGATAAAGCAAAGTGTGCAGATAGAGTCAGATACATGAAACATAAAGAATCCCAATTATTACTTAGACTAGATCATTATGATAAATTAAGAAAAAGATGGACGATAGTTAAGAATGTGACACAAGGCGTTGGAGTATTGCTAACATTTTCTTTAGGTGCTCTCACTATTGTCATTTCATCTGGCGTTCTTACAATTCCTGTTGTTGCTACAGCTTTAACAGGTACAGGTGTTTTTACAACTTCACTCGCAACAATGATAGATAAGTCTTTAAAGAAACGTAAATCCTTAAGTAAGAAACATGTACATGTCAAAGAGGTATATGATAAACTTCATTACTACTTTCAGAGAGTGTGTGATGATAATGTTATTACGTTAGATGAGATTGAAAAATTTGATCAAATAGCTGGAGAAGCAAATAAAATACCAAACAAGTTTTCTCAAGGCAAAGATAATAATGATGTTTTTTTAGAAGAAATAAAAACTTTATTAAACAAAACATTAGAGCATCAGTAGTGTTTTTGCTGTGTACCAATGATACCACAAAATTCAAATATTATATTATAAAATAATGAATACCAATGAGACAAATGAGGCAAAAATAAAACAACTAGAAGAACTAATAAAACAGAAAAATATTATGAAGGAGAAACGTAGACAATACCGAATGTTGCAAGTTGGCGTTCATGCGACTTGTGCGGAAAGGATTTTTGCCATGGATAGAAGAGAACCATGCGGACAGTAGGTCACACCTGATGAGCTCTTTGGCGATAATTGACAATTTTCATATTGCTGTCAACCAGGCTTCGCTCCAGGAGGTTCTTGAAAATGAGTCTTTCACGGAAATCTGGAAAATGTTTATTTAACTCATATCTTGTCTCACTCAGGTGTGGAACCAGTCTTTCAGCTTTTTGGATGTCCTACATAGACATGGTGGAGATCTTACTGGGTCTCATACGAGCTTCAAGAGAAGTGGATTGGATCCTGCATCTAGCGTCCATTCGTGAGATGATTCCTTGGTGTTTTGCATATGACAATGTAAACCATGCTCGATTCTACTACTTACGATACATACTACTTCGCAAAGATGTCTCAACTCCACATTCAACATCCCGACGTTCATGCACACTTCGTAGAAGGTGGTTTCTCTGTGCAAATTGGCAAGCAAAACCCATTTGGACGTATTCCAGTGGACCAAACAATCGAAGAAACGGTTAACAGAGATACCCAAACACCTGGGGCACGAAAGGGTTCAGTTTGAAAACTGCAGCAGTGGCGAAGTTTTAATTGACTTCAGAATATCGCAGTTCATTCTTGCGGGAAATAAGATGCATGACCATCATGAAAACGGAATCCATTGATCATCCTAATATCAGCCTATCAAGAATCAAGAAAGATGAAGCCGACCGTCAATCCCTTGTGCAGCTCATGGAAACAAGTTGGCTGAACCCATTCAAAATTGAAAATGATGAATTTGTTAGCTTGTCCAGTCCCACTGTCGCACCCTCGGATATTGCAAAGGATCTCCTTGATGCTCACCGATTCGGGGAAGAAGCTTATCAAACATTCAAACGAGAACGTCTTGAAACAGATGCGCTATCCATCAAATTTTACGATAAAATAACGAAATTGAAACTGAAGACTTTTACGAAAATCACAAAGAAGAAACGCACTCAAGGCCATGCCAAGGAGGTAATTTTGAAAGCAGAAAGGAACCTGAGGGGTGAGTCGACATGTTTGTATCTCTGACACATTTTGTCACATCTTGATATTCGAGATTTGTCACATGCTCATTGACATAAAAGTCACATTTTGTCACGCGTTGATGAAAACCCATGGCCAAAATTTGACATATGTCGGTGAGCAGAAGATTGGCAGTTATCAATTTTGCATTAAAGTATGATTTTTTTCAGTAGAGAATTTTGACGCAATATTCATTCGGGGTTGTTCAAACGGGGTTGTAACGGGACAAAATCGTAAAATCGTTAATTTATTAATTATTACTAATTATCATTATTTGTATAGTTCCATATGGGAGGTCTCCGTGGCACAGTAGCTAAGTGCTTGGCCTAGCGATCTTTCGGTCCAGAGGTCGAGCCATGAAAGTGTCATTGGCAGTAGTGAGGAAGGGCATTCGGACTAAAAAATCACAAGTCTCCAGATTAAAGTCTGACTTACGTCAGCACCGTCCTACCCTTCAATATGGGGAGTAGCGACGTTAAACCATCATTTCATTCCCATGGAGAATTGCCATTGAAGGTGTACAACATTTTCCGTGAGATTTGGTGTAATATCGAAACATAACATGCGCAAAACCGGGACACATTTAACTTTGTTTAAAGTGAAAAGATTGCACTCACACCTTGTAGTCTTTACAATTGATTCTTTTTATAGTCTCGAATTTATTTATGATTCATTACTTATGGCAAATATGATTGCATAATAAACAATGTGAATTCACAAACCATATCATTTCACACAAAAGAGGAAAACTTCTTTTTCAGTGAATAAATGCCACTCATTTTATAACGGTTACTGTTACTTTTGTTCTGTATTCAGATCAGTGGTAAATATAAATACATGCGCGTGCATTGTAGGAAGCATACATTCACAGTGACTCCTACGATCTGGACATGACAATCAAGAAACATATGGCCACATTATTTGCCCACATTATTCTTGTAACTGAAAGCAGAAGGTTACATATGGCGGATGTATTGGCTCATCCTCTCGGTCCGGTACCGTGGGCACTTGCAAATTGTGGCGGGACTCTTCGCAGAACTAACAAAGCGGCTCTGGCTAGAGAAATAGAGAAAACACTGCCCCAGTAGAGGTCATTCCAAGCCCATCAACAACAATCATCGACGGAATGAGCGCAATTCAGAAATTCAAAGGATGTGACCAGACCTTCGCCCAGCTAGCAATGTCATTGTTAGTTTATCATCTGCATGAAGGAGCTCAAAGTCATCGAATTGACATTGTGTTCGATGTTTACAGAGAGGCATCCATCAAGACTCGCGGAAAGAATCAAAAGAGGATCTGAAGAAGGAATTCAGTTTAGAAGCATGGCTCCACGACACAGAATCCAGCAATGGCGCAGATTGCTCAGCAGTCCTTCGAGCAAAACGAGTCTGATCAAATTCCTGGTAGAGGAATGGAAGAAACCAACGTACTTCTGGATAAAATTATTTTCGTGACCTATGAGAATAAGTGCTTCCAAATCACAACCGAAAAATGTATGAAAGAAGCACAGTTGAATTCATCACATGAAGAAGCTGACACAAGGCTCCTACTTCACGCCCTTCAAGCTGCAGAATCAGGCAGTAGAGCTGTTGTTATCAATGCTGAGGATACCGATGTCTTGATTTTGTGCTTAGGATTAAGCAGCAATATATCTTGCTCTCTGTATCAGAAGTGCGGCACAAAAAGTAGAACACGCTACATTGACATTTCGAAGTTGAGTCAAGCTCTTGGAAGTGGCATTTCTAATGCTTTGATTGGCATGCATGCATTCACAGGCTGTGATACTGTCAGCGCTTTTGCGGGTCGTGGTAAGATTTCAATGTTCAAACAGATGAAATCCAACGAAGCATTCCAGGAAGCCTTTAATGACCTTGGGCAATTTTGGGAGTTATCTGAAGAGCTGTTTCTGAGGCTACAGATGAGAACATGCAAGATATACATGCCTTCAGCGACAACGACCGAAGTGAACAAACTGCGTTACCAAATCTTTTGCGCTAAACGTGGAGAAGTTGAGTCTAGCCAACTACCCCCGTGTAAAGACTGCTTGTACATGCAAGCTCTCCGGGCCAACTATCAAGCAGCTGTCTGGAGAAGAAGTCTACAGGCTCAACCCCATTTCTATTTTATTGTACATAATTCAACATCATAGAGTAATACTATGAATTTTAGAGTGTTCATTGCTCGGAATAATAAACTCACCATCATAATATTCTCTCATTAAGTGAATATACGGTCCGCAGAAATGTATATGATAAGTCGTAAAGATATAAAAAATATTTTCTAATTTTTCATTTGATTCCTCTACTACTACTCACATGCTACTCATTAACCGTCACAATCTTTGCATGCTTTCATGGCTATAATCTGGTTGACTGAAATGAGCACTGCCTAGATAAAAAACGAGTTAATGCTGACACTAGAAGGAAAAAACAGTTCATAAAATGATCATCGAGAAACGAACACTCTACATGTATCTTCCTACACCTTGTTCTATGTTCAAACCAATAGGCCTAATCTATGTACCTAACTTCAGATTACACTTGTTTTGGATATCAGAGGTACGAAATATGTAGTTTAAATATCTTATGACGTATACCGATCATGTTTTGGCCACTCCGTGATGTCTTAATCTTCAGAATACAAGATGATAGTGAAAAACTCCTTTTTTTTGCAGCATGCACACATATATAAGAGTCATTATCTAACCTTAAGCTACCGATCTGGCACTGCTATCACACCTTTCCGTGAAGTAGAGACATACAACTACTCAAAAAACATCATTAAGTGTATTCACCCCAGGTGGTACCGATATCGAAATTTTGGGGCTCTGGACCAAGGACTAACAATAGTCCGGGAGCTAGCGTGAAGTTGTGCAGGGAACGAGATTACAATTTTCACCCTTAAAATCATGACCGTTCCAGGACACCGAAAATCATAAAAGTTAAGAATCTCAAAATTTGAGAATTACAATTTTCACCCTTAAAATCATGACCGTTCCAGGACCCCGAAAATCATAAGAAGTTGAGAATTTCAAATTCATAAATTTTATCCATCTTTCAGGTTTTTAAAATATAACATGTGACTAATAATATTTCTTTAAAAATGGAAGAAACAAAAATGGAAGAAACCGCAAGAATATATCCTTCGTTATTATATGAACGTAGTTCTACTTTAATGGACATTGAAAAGATTAACATTGAAAAAATGAATAAAGAAAAACACAAAGATAGAGTACGCTATATGAAAGATAAAGAATCTCAATTATTATTAAGATTAGAGCATTATAAAAAATTAAGAAAGAGATGGACTAAAGTTAAGAATGTAACACAAGGAATTGGCATATTCTTAACAATAAGTTTAGGTGCTTTAACAATTGTTATATCTTCAGGTGTTTTAGTAATTCCAGTAGTTGCTACAGCTTTAACAGGTACGGGTGTTTTTGCAACTTCACTTGTTACAATGTTAGATAAATCTTTAATAACTAAGAAACGAAAATCATTAAAAACTAAGCATTTACATATTAAAGAAGTCTATGATAAACTACATTACTACTTTCAAAGAGTATGTGACCAAATGTAATAAAAATACAAATGAGGAAAAATGTTTATGACCCAAATGTCATAAAAATGTATAATAAAATAATGATAATTACAAAAAATGAATATGAACAAAAATATTCATTTAAAAATGGAAGATGAAAAAACAAAAGAACCATCAGCCCCTTTATATCCGATATTGGAACAAATGGATAAAGCAAAGTGTGCAGATAGAGTCAGATACATGAAACATAAAGAATCCCAATTATTACTTAGACTAGATTTGAGACTAGACTAGACTATGATAAATTAAGAAAAAGATGGACGATAGTTAAGAATGTGACACAAGGCGTTGGAGTATTGTTAACATTTTCTTTAGGTGCTCTCACTATTGTCATTTCATCTGGCGTTCTTACAATTCCTGTTGTTGCTACAGCTTTAACAGGTACAGGTGTTTTTACAACTTCACTCGCAACAATGATAGATAAGTCTTTAAAGAAACGTAAATCCTTAAGTAAGAAACATGTACATGTCAAAGAGGTATATGATAAACTTCATTACTACTTTCAGAGAGTGTGTGATGATAATGTTATTACGTTAGATGAGATTGAAAAATTTGATCAAATAGCTAATGAAGTAAATCAAACCTTTCAATTACAGTCCGAAAAAGTTGATGATAAGAATAGACAGGATGGCAAAATTTCTAGTGATGGTAAAACTTTTACTGGTGGTAAAATTTCTAATGAAGAAAATGATAAAATTTTTTTAGAAGAGTTAAAAACTTTAAGCGAAAATTTAAGCAAAACTTTATTAAACAAAACTTTATTAAACAAAACTTAAAACGAGAAAACTTTAAACGAAAAGATGTCAAACAACAAAGCAATAAAAAAATAATTTGTTCAGTAAAATGTTTTTGCTGTATTCCAATGTTACCACAAAATTCAAATATTATATTTTAAAAATGGATAAAATTAGAGCTGATAATTTTAAAAGAATAAAACAATTAGAAGAGTTAATAAAACAAAGAAATATTATGAAAGAAAATCATCTTCAACATAGAATGATAAAAGCTGGTATTCAATCTGATATGTTTGAAAAAATGCAGCAAACCGAACAAGTAAAAACTGATTTTGAGAAAACTATGAAACCATTTAAAACTCTTGAAAAAGAAAGTACAAATAATGATAAACAAATTGATATAACAGATCCAGAACACAAAACTATATTAGATGACTATGGATTACTAGAATCAAACATTAATAAGAAATTACCAAAATCTATGCAATTTGAACATTCTATTTCATTTATAGATGGAAAAACAATACCTAGATTTTATCTCGGTCAAAAAGAAATATTTCCACGACCTTTTCGAGGTTTAATTTTTTCACCAGATAAATCTCCTTTTAATTTAGATAGAAATTTTGTTAATCTTTTAAGAGGAGCAGATTTAAATAATTATGCTGTAGAAGATCTCATAAAATATAAAGCTATGTTAGACAGAGTTGGTGCAGTAAAATCTCTTAGACGTTATAAACAATTAGAAAATTTATTATCATCGGGAGTTAAAGTAGGGAAAGGTTTATCTGAAAAACAGAAAACAGAAACAACTATATTTTTACCAGATGATCCACAAGAATTACTAAATAGATTAAATATTTTAATATCTGCAATAAAAGAAGGACATAATTCTAGTTTCAATGAAATTCATGCTATATTGAAAAGACTGTTAGAAAAGAAGATTCTAAATGAAGAGGATTATAAAAGTGTAGCTGAAATATGTTGTTGTTTTTAATTTTTTATAAAAAATATATTTCATAAAAAAATATTTATTTAATTTTTTAGTTTAAAAATGTGTTCAGCAGATTTAGACAAAATTAATAATCATTTAGAAAATCTAACAGAGATTTTGGGTTCATCAAAATTTAGTACGACGTTAAAAATTATAACAACTACTTTATCACACACTTGTAATTTAGAACCCATTCTACATTTGGAACAAAATAAAAATTATCAAATTGCATTGACTAGTTTCTCTACATTTAACACTATTCAAAACGTTATCAAAGATGTGAATGATCAATTTAGATATTCTACTGATAAAGGCAAAACATGGAAAATACTAACTTTTCTTCCTGGTTCTTACGAAGTTGAATCAATATCAAATGAAATTAAGAGACATTTAGGTATATCATTTAAAGATAAGAAACAATTACATTTTGCAGTTGAACCGGCAGTTAATAAATTTTCTCTTACTTTAGACGAAAATCATCAAGTTGATTTTAATCATGATAGATCATTGTCAAAGCTATTAGGATTTAATAAACAAACCTATAGTCAAGGTTATCATTTAGGTGAGAAGATTCCAAAAATAACTGAAATAAATTCAATTGTTGTACATTGTGACATTATTGAAGGAGGATATATAAATGGTAAATTATCAAATTTAATATTCAGTTTTCCAGCTTTTACTGTACCAATTGGTTATAGATTAAATGTAATTCCGCAAACATTAATATATTTTCCTATTACAAGAAAAACTATTAACAACATTGGCATTAGAATCACTGATGAAAAAGGACAAGAAATAAATTTTGGAGGTGAAGAGATTATGATAGATCTTTTGGTTCGAGAGGTATAAACTCCCACGCGAAGCTGGAGAAGTTTAATTTTCTTCTTCTTTAGAAACAAAAAATAAAAAAAAATAAAAATACATTTTTTTATTAAAAAATGAGTGAACTACCTCCATTAAATAAAAAGAAACTTAAATTTAATCATCATCCAAATTTATCTAATAAAGTTTTGTCAGTTATTTGCGGAAGATCAGGTTGTGGAAAAACGTATCTATTATTTAAAATTTTAACGACTCCAAATTTTTTGGATTATAACAATCTTATAATTTATACAACAACAGCAGAACAACCCGTCTATCAATTTTTAAAATATGGATTTGAAAATAATCTTAAAAAAACAGCAATTGCTTCATTATTCAAAGAATATGAAAAATCTGAAGATGAAGAAGAAATAAGTTCGTGGTGTGAAGAAGCAGCAAAAAATAATCAGTTAGTAGAATCTAATAAAAATAACCATATAAAGATACAACTAATAGATGATAGTGGTAATATGCAAGATCCTAGTAAACTAGATAAAACAATGAAACATTGTGTAATTTTTGATGATTGTGTTAATGATAGAAATCAGTCAGTTCAGAGAAATTATTTCACAAGAGGTAGACATAATAACTGTAGTGTATTTTATTTAACACAAAGCATGTATTCATTAGACGGAAGTGTTATTAGAAAGAATGCAAATATATTTATACTATTTGAAATAAATGCAAGAAACTTAAGTGATTTGTTAAGAGATTTATGCGTAAGAAATAAAGATGAATTTAAACAATCGTGTAACAATGCTTGGTCAAAAGATTATGGCTTCATTACAATTAATATTGATAAAAAAATTCATGAAAGAGTTATAGAAAATATTTTCGAGGAGTGATCGAACGGAGTGACCGAATAATTTTTTCTTATAAATTTTTTGTTAATAAAAATACAAAAAAATATGTTGAATGATTATAAGATAGAGCATGTACCAGTTTTAAAAGATTATCGTCATCCTACAAATCCTGTAAATTCGAAGAAAGAAGTTAGATTTTATTATCATCATAAATACGTAGCGCTCGTTACAGATTATAAAACAAAACATGGTATTAAACCGTGTGTTAAAACAAAAGACTTTCCACTTTGTTTAAGAAGTTTCCGAGTATTTTTGGCGTATAATAATTTATGGTGGTTGGTTAAGAAAGAACATTTAACAGCACATGAATTAGAAACATTACATCAATTACATATTCCTGTGTATATGCAAAAACGGAACCGAGGTTCTATGTAAAAATTCATTTTTTCTTTTAAAAAATATGAATCGTGAAATGTCTCTCGGACAAACGTCTAGGATTGATGAATTAATCAAGAAACAAATTGCTGAGTTTGATGCGCAAATTAAACATAGTAAACGTAGTAAACGTATTAAAAAACAGAAACGTACTAGGCGTAGTATTAGACGTAATACTAAAAAACAGAATCGTGGAACAAAAGAAATATTAGAAACTCCTATTAGTGATATCTCTTTTGGTGATAGAATTAAGGATGAACTTGGTGATGATTTATGTAATTTATTTAATCCAAATGAAATTAAATATGAAAATGTATCTTTTATTAATGTAGTAAATGATATGCGGAAACTTTTAGCAAATGGTAAAATTATTAATTTACTTGGAAAAGTTGTTAAAGATCAGGAAAATATAATTCAAAATTTTTACGTAACCTTCTATAATAAAAAATCATTTGAAACATGGTTTTCGAATCTGGATGAGAAATCCGATGCTAACGAATGGATTTTTACAGGTAATATTAAATATGAAGATTTTGGAATGAAGTTAGTACAAAGATCGCATAGAGGGGCAGGGATTAATATGAAATATAGAATCAAAGAATATTTCGGTGAATATTGTTATATTCCTTCTGAAGATTTTTGTTTTATTAAATGTTATAATGTTTTACGAGGTTTTAATGAAGAACAAGGAGAAATGATGAAAGAAATGTTTAATAATTTTTTATATAAAGAGAAAGCCACATCTAGAACAGGAGTAATGTCAAACTGCAAATTTTCTCAATTCAATAAATATTTTGGAGAATGTGTTCAATATTATAGTCCTGCCAATCGTCATTTAAATCCTAGAGGAATTGAAACGTTTCATAATTATGTTTATTACAATTATTTTCACGCAGGTTCAACAATTGGTCACTATTGTTTAATTAATAAATCTCATAAATTAAAAGCTATTAGAGAAATTGAAAATAATTTCAAACCCATATATAAAACAGTTACTGATGAAAATCTAACAACGCGTCCATATAAAATCATAACAAAGAAAAAAATTGACTATGGTTCAACATATATTTGGGATCTCGAAACTTTTCCAGATCCTAACTGTTCAACAGCTCATCCCATTCCTTATGCTGTAGGAGCTATTAATTTTAATAAATTTATATGTTGTTTACCGAAACAAAGATTGAAAGAATTAGAAACACGTTTGTTAAGTGATATGATTAAAATTAAACGATCAAAAGATGAAGATGAAATTAAAAAACTTAAAAAACAGATTGATGAGTATAATAATTTAACTGAATTAGAATTCAATAAACTTCAAAATTGTGTGAAAATATTTACGAGAACTGAGGATGATGAATGTTCGATCGGGGGAAACCCAGAGGATGTATGTCCGATCCATCAATTTTTTAAAACTCTTGGAAAATTTAATTATTCTAGAGTAACTTTAATAGCTCACAATTCATCAGGTTTTGATTCCTATTTTCCGATAAAAGCTAATTTTAAATTATCTAAACCGCCTCTTAAAACTTCAAGAGGAATATTGACTGCTTCATTACAAAATCCTTATACAACTGAATGTGTTAGTAGATACATTCAAAAATCTTTTAGATTTAAAAACAATATGAAAAAAGATTCACCGTCAGGTAAATTAGCACTTCAAACTATTATAAAGAAATGTAGTTATCAACATGTAAAAACAAGTCTTTCTAAATGGTGTGAGAATTTTAAAATTCCTATGAATGTGTGTAAATTAAATTATGAAATTGGAGACATAACACATGAAAATTATAAAGAAAAAGAAATTGAATGGAGACCATATTTAGTTAACGATATTCTTTCTTTAGCTTTCTGTATCTACAAATATAATAATGTTATGCAAGATTTAGTTGGTGAAGATATAACTACTAATTTGACATCCTCTGCTTTAACATTTAACGGTTGGATGAAAAGCGTACAAAATGACAATATAAATATTCATTCTCATATAGATTTATGGGCTAGAAATTATATTAGAAAATCTGTTAAAGGTGGAAGAGTTTCAGCAAATATAAGAAAATACATATCGCCATTTTGTAGCATCTTGTTACCAATATTAAAACAGTATTTACCTGGTCGCTGCGCTGGGGGGACTTTGTCCCTTGGTCGCTACGCTGGGGGGACTTTGTCCCCTGGAAGTATTTTAATAGATTTAATGAAACAGTATCGAGATTTAGGAGATAAAACTGAAATTTGTAAGAAAATTTCAAATCAACTACTTGAACAAAAAAATGAATTTCTAATCGCTTTTGATGCAACATCTTTATATCCATCAGCTATGTATGATGAAAATTCAGAATACCCTAAAGCTGAATCAGCTAGAAAATTTCGTCAAGAAGAAGAGCGGGAAATAGTATATAAATTTAATACTCAAACATTTAGACCTAAAACTGGAATATTCTCTGTTGTGTTTCAATATCCGAATGATATGTTTTTCCAACCAGTTCCTATTAAAGATAAAGTTAAAAATCAAAATAATAATTCTCATGTAAAAGTAATCAGGTTTAGAAATGGTATATGTTATGATGTATTAACTTCTGTAGACATACAAGAAATTGTTAGATGTGGGGGAAAAATCTTACATATTACTGATGGTATAATTTATGAAAAAAATTATCAAGTTTCACCATTTCGAAATTATATTGAAAAACTTTTTAATTTGAGAAAAAGATATAAAACAGAAGGAAATACTGTAGGTGATGAGTTAATTAAATTATTGATGAATTCGCTATATGGCAAAACTGTGCAAAAAGATATAACCACTAAATATCATTTATGGAATGAGAATACATTGAGAAAAAATTTCACTCAAGAAGTAAAAGATTATGAAAAATTAATGAACAATATTTAGCGAAAGTAGAAATGGAAGATGATGAATTTCTCAAAACTAATATTGTAAAAGATGGGAAGACGTCATTCATGCCATCACACTTAGGTTCTTTCATTCTTTCTCACTCTAGAAGAATCATGAATAACTTTATTTTAGAAATTAATGGTTTCAAAGAAAAATACATTCATTATACAGATACTGATTCAATATATATTTCCAATGAGCTCTTTAATAAATTAGACGCTGCTGGATATGTTGGAGGAGAATTGTGTCAAGGGAAAAATGATTATGGAAATGGTGGAATTATTTTTGCAATGTTTATTGCACCTAAAGTAAAATACTGTATTACTGTAGATGAACAAGGGAGACTTAGTGAAAAGAAAACATTCAAAGGTTATTCACAAAACAAAGTAAAAGTAGAAGATTTTCTAAAATTATATTCGGGGAAAACATTATCGACTACAGTTAATAAACCATGGAAACGATCTTTAGAAACTGGAATTAGTATTCCTGATAAAAATAATAATACTGAAGAAAAAAAATTTTCTGGTCAAATAAATATTCTTAAACGTCAAGCACCTGATGAAAATGAAATTATGTTACCTTATAACGGAGAAGATATTCAAGCTGAAATATTTCAAACAATAATCTGTGAGAGTAATTTAAGTGATGATGATGACACGTGGGAATAATAATTTTTTTATTACATCTAAAAATTTTATAACATCTAAAAATTTATAACATCTAAAAAATTTATAACATCTAAAAAATTTATAACACATCTAAAATATTTATAACATCTAAAAAATTTATAACATCTAAAAAATTTATTACATCTAAAAACTTATTACATCTAAAAATTTTATTACATATGAAAATATATTTATCGAATATTTTGGTATTTTCTATTAAGTTTTATCATATTAAGTTTCATCATATAATGTTTTATCAAAAGATAATTTAAATTTATTTTCACTAACTATTGATTCTTCATCATCATCATCAATTGATTCTTCATCATCATCATAAATTACACTTTTTGGTATAGGATGCCATTCCCTGATAGGATACCATTCTCTTATTGGAATATCTAACTCTAAATTACATCTTTTATCTGATAATAATATAATAGAGAAAAATATTGGTCTTTGATCTCTTTTGGAAAATTTAATAACACCACCATAATCTGAATCACTTTTAGTTTTTATTAAAGATGATAAAATTTTAAATTGATTAGATGTAAATCCTAATTTAAATTTTGTAGACCCGACACATAGTTGTCTAACAGTATCTTCAACTATACCATCATTATTATTATCAATTGTAAGAAAATGAAATTTAGATAAATTTTTATAATTACTAATATTTTTATAATCTTTTTTACCATTTACACCATTTTCAGATGTTTCAGAATCATCATCTATATTATCATCATCTATATTATTATCATCATTATTATCATAAGATTCTTTAAGATCGGGCAAAGCCATAGAACCTTCAGTTCGTTTATTATGATTATGATTATGGTCATTGTTGATAGTATAAGGTGTAGTCCACATATAAATTTTCTCTTGTTGAGCTAAACCATTTATGTAAGATTTTAATAAATTAATATTTAAATTGGAATACAATCCTATATATGTATCATCATCATATCTTTGCGGCATTTCTAATGTTTCTTGTTTATAAATTGTGTCTCTATAATAAACTTGACATAATAATTCTTCATTATGTTTTTTACTCTCTATGTGAATGTTATATTGATTTTGATCGTCAACAAATAATCTAATTTTTTCTTTCGAAAAAGATTTTAATTTTTTAACTAATTCTTTAATATTGATATAATTAATAATTTTATTTTCTATCCAATCAGTATTACTAATCGGCAAAACTGCTCTAATAAATCCGTAAACATTATTATGTCCTATTATAACCATATTTTCTTTATTTAATTCAACATAAGCTACATCATTATATTTGCTTACAATCTCCATAAATTTTATAAATGGATCACCCGGGAAAATACAATAATTAGTTTCTATAGATGGCAAACCTTTAGTCTGTTCTCTAAATATTTCGGCTTGTAATTCAAATAAAATATTTACATCTATACATGGATTATTATTATTATTATCAAAACATTTATTTTCAAATCCCGTTGATCTCGTCGAATAAGAAGAACAGGATGATGCGGACGAATATAATTTTTTTAAATTTGGTTTTTCCATTTTTTTATTTTTATTAGAAAAAAATTTATTTTTATTTTTATTAGAAAAAATCTATTTTTTATTTTTATTAGAAAAAAATTTTATTTTTTTCCTCATTATATAAAAAAATTACTTTTTTATTGTTTTAAAAATGATGATACCAAATGTTGGTGGAGGTGCATATATCCCGAATAATCGTGAATTAGAAATAGAGATAGAAAATTATATCATGAAAACTGGAGACGTTTTATCTGGTCCATTGCATCTTTCTATTCTTCCGCAACAAAATACAGAGTTAACAAATAAACAATATGTTGATACACAAATCAATGACTTAAAAGAAAAATATATAAACGATGTTTTTGTTCCACTGATGAATGAATTAAAGTTGCTAAAACTTAATGACAAATCATTAAACGAAAAATTATTAAACCTTGATAAAAAGGATACAGAGCTAGAAGCAGATATAGCAAAACTTTTTAAAAAGATTTCAGAACAATCAAAAATTTTGATATTACTTTCTATAAGTTTAAAATCTGCTGTAATTAAAAATAAACATCAGATAAAAATGTTAAAAGAACAATTAGAAGATGAAATAGAAAAACTACCTGAAAGAATTTAAAAAAATTTAAAGCAGTTACAAACTACATTCCAAAAAAGTGTTGACGAATTAAGTTCTAAAATTACTCAACAAATGAAAAAGATGAATAGAATAATAAATGAAGTAAACTCACTTAATCAACGAGTTGATAAAATGAAAACTCTTAAAATCAATTTAGAAAATGAATTAAAGAAAAATTTACAAGAAAACTCTAAAGAAAATAAAGAACAGTTAGATGCTGTTAAAAGACAATTAGATGTTCTTAAAATTAAGTTAAATGCACTTAAAACGGCATTGAAGATTAATCAGCAGAAAATGCAAGTTAATAGAAAAGAAATTAAAGTACATCACACGCTGCTTGACGCAATAGATAAAGTGCAACAGTCAATTAATAAAGTTATCTCGAAGTTGTTGTCCATTCACAAGCGTAAATCTTAACACGTAGATATAAAACGGACCAAAGGTCCTCTGGTTACTAGCCAATCGGAGCGAAGCTCCTCGAGGCTTTAGCCGATCGGACCAAAGGTCCTCAGGTTACTAACCAATCGTAAATATTTTTTCCCAAAAGTCAAATTTAATCTTAAAAAATGCCTATAATTTATAAACACAATCTTAAACATTTTGCTTCAAATCAAAAAATTTCTCATGAACCATCTATGAAATATGTTTACCATTATGACAGTGTAGAAACAATCGGAACACAAAAGTTCCTAGGCACCGCAGGTGCCGTCCAAAAAGAAGGGGCTGGTATATTTTCTGGTATTGGAAGTATCGTTAACTTAATTAAAAATAATAAAGATTTGATTACATCTGCTGCAAAAGGAGCAGCTGCTATAGGTAGTACAGCTAGTGCAATATCAAATGCTGTCAAGTCTCAAAACGAATTAAAACAACTAGAAGCTATTCGTAAACTTAGGAATGATTCTGAAGAACTAAAAAATTTAAAAAAACTTTCAGAGGAAACAAAAAATAAAATTGCTAACATAGCTGTTGGGGAAACCTTGAGGAGCGGAGCTCCGTCTGATAGTAAACATAAGAAGAAATCAGGCGTAGCCATAAAACGTTCAATTGAAGAAATAAGAGGTAATGGTGTTAACAGCAACCTTCGGTTTAACCAGCAAAGCTGTAGCGGAGCTGGTCTAGCAAAATTCTAAAATATATTTTTTAGTAAAATTATTTTAGTAAAATTATTTCAGTAAAATTTTTTTAGTAAAATTTTTTAGCAAATTTTTTTCTGTGTGTGAGAAAAAACAAAAAGTCAAATTATTTTTTATAAAAATGTCTTCGCTTATCGAAAATAAATTTAGATTAGACGATCCTCCGTTCGTCAGTTATAATCAAAAAAAGAATGACTATATAAGAATTGCTATGAATCCCGGATCTTCCAGTAGAGTAAATACTGGAGGAGATTTAATTTTTGAAGTTGATAATCAACAAAGTTATTTACATCTACCTGATTCATTTTTACACTGTGAATATTCTTTATATAGTGATGCCAATTTTACAACACCATTACCAGATACCGATAATATTGCACTAGAGAATAATTTCTTTCCAAAATTATTTACACAAATGCGTTTAGATGTTGCAACTCAAAATATAGAAACAATAAGTGATTCTCCAGGTGTAATTGATACAATGCTTAGATTTGTAACAATTGGTGAAAATAATAAAAAGTATGAAATCGAAGGTTGGTTTCCTGATATAATAATTGGTATAATTGTTGATGATTTAACTCACGCTGGAACAGATTCAGCAGGAATTGCGGAAGATGTAGAAAATATAGCAAAACATTTAAATAAAAAAATAATAATGCATATAAAGAAAGACGTGAGTTTAACAAGAAAAGTAAGCAAACAGTAAATTGGTCATTGTCTCCATTATTCGGATATTTAGATTATGACAAAATATCATATCAATTAAAATTTAAATTAATAATTCATCGCACGGCAAATAATGAATTAATCTTTTTTGGTAAGACTGGAAAAAAAGCATATTTAAAAATTGATAGACTTGAATGGTGGATTAAGCATATTACTCCTAGTTTAGAGATTGAAACAGCTATTGCAAAAAGATTAAATACTAACAAACCAATTCCAGTAAATTTTCTAAAGAGAACTGCTAGTTCAGTAACTTTTTCCGAACAAAGATTTAACTGGCATTTTACTAGAACTGCGAATACACCAAGATATTTATTACTAACTTTTCAAAGAAATAATTCTCCAAGTTTTGATAAGAACAATAATCTCTTCCATATTAATACAATTCGAAGTTTACAAGTTTCATTAAATCAAACCCGATATCCAATTGATCCATTAAGATTCGATGATACCAATCATCAATTTATGGAAGGATATGATTCTTATCGAAATCTTTGTATAGAATTTGGAGTTGAACCACAATTAACTCCTGGAGATTGGAGACATTTATATCCTGTTTTCTGTTTCGATTTAAGTGCACAATCTGAAGATATTATCAAGACTGGTTGTGATGTAACAATTAATATTGAAAAGAAAGATTCCACAACTTCATTGATGGCTTATGGTTTATTGCTAGAAGATGTAAAATATTCTATTGAAGTTCTTAATGGGAAGATGGCTAGAATAAATTAATTTAATTTTTTTTCATAACTAGAATAGATTAAAAAATTCTTAACTAAAAATTTTTCATAACTAGAATAGATTAAAAATTTTCGTAACTTAAAATTTTTTTATTAAAAATGTCGCAACCGAAAAGTAATAATAATAAAACTGTTGAATTAAAATTACGTAATATTGTTGACAAAAATACCCCTAAAACTATTACGATTAATAAAAAAAAGTATTACATAAGTAAACCAATGATAGAGAATATTCAAGAAAAGAATGGTGGAATTCTCCCATTAATTCCACTAATAATAGGAGGCATAGCAGCAGCAGGAAGTGTTGCAGGTGGGGCAGCTGGTATTGTCCAAGCAGTAAATAAAAATAAATCAGAGAAAGCAGCATTAGAAGAACAAAAACGTCATAATAGGGAGTTAGAGAAAGTTGCTAGGGGAGAAGGAATAGTAGAGAATTTTATTAGTAAATTAAATTTAGTTGATGAAGGAAAACGAGTTCTTAAAAATATTCTCCACAATGTTGATGATTTAATTGAAATTAAAGAAACTAAAGATGGTTCTGGAATATATCTAAGTCCTAGTATGATTCGGTAATAACCTCAGGACCTTTGGTCCATAAGGTAAACATTTATTTTATCTTTTAAATTTTTTTATCTTTTAAAATGAATTCTACAAATTCCGAAAATTTAATTAAATTAAAAATTTCTAATTTAGATTTATTGAATTATCTATTAAACAAAAATAAAAACTCAAATTGTCAGCATATTGGAGGTGACATACAAAAAACATTAGAAAACTTTCCTGGCTTTATTTGGAGTAAATATTCGAAAGAAAAACATCTTCCTGGTCATTCATATACTGGTCCAGGAACTCGATTAGATATAAGACTAGATGAGAATAATAATCCGAAACCAGGTGAAGAACCAATAAATAGAGTAGATGCCGCAGCTTACAGGCATGATTTAGCTTATCGAAATCATGATCTAAGTTCTCGACATGCAGCTGATAAGAAGATGATTCAAGAATTAGATAGTATTCAAAATCCTATATTTAGAGAAAAAATTGAAGGAATGTTTGTTAAGAAAGCTTTACAAGCTAAAATATTATTCGGTCAGGGCTTAAATGAAACGACAGCAAAGCTGTCTGAGAACAACGCTCGAACCTACGCGTCTGAAATTCATAGGGAATACAGAAGGCCTAAATATTTATTGAAAGTAAAAGTATTTAATAAAGATGATATTTGGAGTGCTGATCTGATTCATATGCCGAATGAAAGGGACCACAAATACGCATTGACCGTTATAGATTTATATACACGATACGCTTGGGTAAAGCCTTTAAAAAATAAAAGTGGTCTTTCAGTTAAATATGCGTTTGAAGAAATCTTTAAAGAAAGTAAGAGAAAGCCAAAAATATTGTTTGTTGATAAAGGGTCGGAATTTTATAACCGAAACGTTCAGCCACTACGTACGGAAGGCCGTAGTGATAGAAAGATTCAATCGGACGTTAAAAAATAAATTATTCAAGAAATTTACTGAGCAAAGAAATCAGAAATGGTTGAAGATATTACCAGGAGTTGTAGAAGAGTACAATAATAAAGTTCATTCTGGTATTGAAGAAACTCCAAAGAATGCTTCTGACGACCCTGATTTGATAAGAAAAAAATATTCGAGAATAATTATTCGAATGAGAGTAATCGGAATTTGCAGAAACTTAAGCCGAAATTTAAAATTGGAGATAGAGTTAGAAAATTTAAATATAAGAATAAATTTGAAAAAGACTTTGTTGGCTATTGGACTAAAGAAATATTTGAAGTTTGCAAAATAAATCAAACTTATCCGATTACTTACGAAATCAAAGATTTAGATGATGAAAATATCAGAGGCCGATTTTATCAAAATGAATTACAACGAACTGATTTTTAATTATCATTATTTTCATTAGGCGTAGCCATAGAACCTACGGTTCGTTCAATTCTAACATAATAACTAAAAGTGGTACTCCTTCCTGTAATTTAAATAAAACATAAAGACATAATTGACCGCAATATGTAGTTCCTGGTTTTTGAATTTGAAATGTATTATAAATTCCATTGCCAAGTAATTTTTTGACTTCGTTTGTAGGTGGAAGTCCGTATGAGTCGAACCAATAGTTCTCAGCCTCCGGGCGGTCAAAATAATAATTAGAACAGTTTATATTTCTTTGTCCTGCTGACCAATGTACACCTTTTTCATCTGACGTATGAAGATTTGTTATGAAATTTACAGTTGGCCTATTTTTTAGGAATTGTAATTCCTCTCTCATTAGAACATGAAAATTCTTTATTCCTAATTCATTTGCGATTTTCTTTAGGCCGAAATTTGTCGTAGTTTGCGTTCCATATAATTTTAAAAACTCATTTATGTTGTTCATTTTATAATAAAAAAATTTCTTAAGGGACCCCTAGAAGACAGAAGGGAGGGGGTATTGATTTAAAACTGTTCTCTAATGATGACTTTCCTTACTACTTATTCGATTTTGAAATGATTATATTATAATTATTCCAATCTATATTGTTTTATATATTTCCATTTGCTTCATGAACTTCATTTGTAAAATATGTTTCATCGTTAAAATGATTGTTTAAAATTGCCATAACAACTAACCCGCATATCGGCGTTTATGCGTTCTGAGTTCACAAGAAGAATTTTATTGTCATTTGCTTTTATTGTCAATGCACTCTTATGTGCTTAATCTATTCATGTCTTCACAATGGGAAGTACTTTACTACCCGTATGTGTTTGGCAAACGCTAAATGAATTTTGCAAATCGATTTCTAAAACTGAATTTGAAAATAGACTTTGCAAATGGATTTTGAAAATAGATTTTGAAAACAGATTCTGAAAATAATTTACGTAGGGGTAAATTGAAATGTCAAAACTTTACGCACGCGTAAGTTGAAATGCCAAAAGTTTACCGATGAGTAAATTGAAATGACAAGAGATAGCACGATAATTTTAGGGGAAAGCTGCTAGATGTTTCCCTCTCTTCAATTATCAGCCAGTGTACGGGTTCATTGAATAATTTTGAGTTTATGAGTTACAATGATCTTCTAGTTCACACAATTAGTACTTTAAATAATGTTGAGCATACAATAACGAAGAATGACTAAGTAATAATTGCGTCTTCTTAATTTATCATAATGCTCTAATCTTAATAATAATTGAGAACCATTTCGCCTGTTTTTAATTGAGATAACGAAGGATATATTCTTGCGGTTTCATCCACTTTTGTTTCTTCCATTTTTTAAAGAAATATTATTAGTCACATGTTATATTTTAAAAACCTGAAAGATGGATAAAATTCATGAATTTGAAATTCTCAACTTTTATGATTTTCGGTGTCCTGGAGCGGTCATGATTTTAAGGGTGAAAATTGTAATTCTCAAATTTTGAGATTCTTAACTTTTATGATTTTCGGTGTCCTGGAACGGTCATGATTTTAAGGGTGAAAATTGTAATTCTCAAATTTGAGATTACTTGATATTTTGAGACCGGCTAAATTTTTGAAATTTTGATTTTTTTGAAAATTTGTCACTACCTAAATTTTCGCCCCTTCGGCCTTCGGCCACGTGAAATTTGAAGTCTACCTAAATTTCTGAAATTTTTGAAATTTTGATTTTTTTGAAAAACCCGCAAAAGTGTGACATCCGGCGCAAGCGAAGCGAAGCAAAGCGAAGCGAAGCGTCGCGCCGGATGTCACACTATATACTACTATTTAGCACAAAATAATAATGTAGCACAAAATAATTATGTTGATAAAAATCAATTTGTAGAATGTAATAACAAAAAAATATGTTCCAGATGTAATAAAAATATAACGTCCAAAAATTTTGCACGTCATTTAAATTTATGTGAGCAACCAGAGGAGGTTAAAAAAGATAAAATGAAAGATCAGCTATGTCGCAATTGTAATACATATTTTACAAGTCAAGGAATTACTAATCATTATAATTCTTGTATAAATTCTACAAGACAATGTACAAGTTGTCAAATTACTAAACCTAAGACAGAGTTTTATGATAGTAAATATCAGTGTAAAATTAAAGGTAATTCCAGTTAATTTCAGTTTCAATTTCAATTTATTCCATTTTTAATTTCAGTTGAGAGAAAAAGTAAAATGTAGAGGTTGCCAAAAAATTATATTGAAGAAAAAATTTCCGCGACATGTAACACTTTGTCCAAAACTTAATCAAGATCTTAATCAAGATTAATTAAGATTTTAATCAACATAATAATACAAATCTTATTCAACATATTAATCCAAATCTTAATCAACATAATAATACGAATAATTTTGATTTAGGATTAAATTATTAAAAAATAGACTTATATATATTAAAATAGTTTATTTCCGTTTTATTTCCTATACATTCCGGAGGTCCTACAGAGGTCAAAGACGCTCATAAGAGTGTAAGAATGATAGTCCGGAATTAAAAAATAATAATTCCTAAATTTTTTATTTAAAAAATATTAAATGAATAAAAGCGAAAATTTGGAAGATTTATATTCACCGGTTATAATTAAAAGTAATAAAAGTGATAAAAGTAATAAAAGTAATCTAAGTCGTCATAAATCTCTTAATGCATTAAATGAAATGATAAATAATTATATAAATAACACTGAGTTTCAAGATACACTATCCACTCAAGATCCAAATTTAAATAAAGACGAAGTAGGATATGTAAAAAATATTAATAATATTGTAGATAATCCTAGATATAATACTATAGGTAATAATATATATAATAAAAAATATTTAGAAACACCACCAAAAAAATTTTTTTTCCCTAATTCATCTCCTAATAAAAAATAGCACAATCAGATCTTACACGTCTTTGGAATTTTTTAAAATTTCATTGTATAAAAATAATTTTAGCATGTACGAACATTATAAGGAATAATAAGGAATAATTATAAGGGTATTATTGTAAGCATACTTCTGAGTGGCCAACTTTTACAAACGTTTATGATGATAAACAATTAGAGTATTTAGAAGATATGAAAAGTTTCGCTGGTACACCTGAAAATAAATCTTTATTAATTTTAGATGATGTTGCAAGTTTAGAAAAACAAAAAAATATGTCAGAAATATTTACAAAAGGAAGACATCAAAATATTCAAATAGTTGTATTAGCTCACACATCATAAATACGGTGTAATACGTGTTGATACTCTAACTGAACAAATGCAAGTGTATGATAAAGATTTGAATATATTAATAGATACTGAACGTGAAATATATAATAACTCTCCAGACTTTAATATTGAAATGTATAAGAATGCAAAATATTTATCAGAGAAAGCTATACATAAAATAACTATCTTTTTAGAATCTGAAGCAAAAGAACCAATAACAATTGCTTCTGAAACATTTTAGTATTATTATTATCATTATTTAAATGAAAAATTTGGTATACCAATACCTAATAGATTAACAAATAATGAAACATTAGCATTTTTAAAAAATTCAATAGATAATACAAGAAATGCCTTGAAAAGAATAACACCAATAATATCTGAAGCCAAATCTACATTATCTGATGCCAAATCTACATTAGACGAAGCCAAAAAAACATATAATGATATAAAACCATTAATAAATTGTTAGTGAAATATTTAATAATTCAACAAATTTATCATAATTTTACAGATATATATTTATAATATTTTCCTTATATATATTTTTTATAATGAACTAATAAAATATTTTCTAATTTATCTTTTAATTTCTTTTATAATATTTTGTTTCAAAATTGTAAATATATGGATGAAGATTTAATTTTATTGAAGATTTTTTTTGAAGATTTTATTAATTAACCACCATAAATTATTAAAAGCCAAGAATACTCTAAAACTTCATAAACAAAGTGGAAAATTATTTGTTTTTAGTATATTTTGGTATACCATTTTTTATCTTATAATCTCTAACAAATTGCATATATTTATGGTGATAATAGAATTTAACTTCTTGTTTAGGCGTAAGAGGATTAGTAGGATGTCTATAATTTCTTAAAACTGGTACATGTTCAATTTTATACTCTTCAAACATTTTTTTTAAATTATTTTTATTAATTAAATATAATTTAAAATAATTAAATATATTATAAAACAATTTTAAAAAAAAATTTTTTAATATATTCAAAATATTTAATTTATTAAAAAATATATACTAAAAAATTATTGAAAAAAATTTTACTAAAAAATTTCACTAAAAAATATATTTTAGAATTTTTTCTTCAAAAATTAAAACACATTTTTCTTTAAAAAATAAAAAAAATGGAAAAGTTTTATTGTGTCTTATGTGAAAAAAAGTTGCCAACAAAAAGAAGTTATCAATCTCATTTACAAAGTAAAATGCATTTACAAAATGTAGATCGAGTTGATGAAGGAAATATATTAAATTTAAATAATTATAAAAACTATCTAAAAACATTACCTACTGATATAAAAGTTAAAAAAATGTTTGATGATTATTCACATTCAGAATATAAAAAAGTTTTTAATAGTGAAGATGAACATGTACCAGATGGGAGATATTTATTTAGCGATACTGATGAATTTAACGAAATAGATGAATTTGATGAAGCTGAACGAACCGATGAAGCCGTAACAAATATAAAATATTTATTTAATCCGTCTGTTGAATATAATGAAACCGATAAAACTTTTTATGATGTATTAACAAACTTTTTCAAAATATATAAGAAATCTTTCAAATGAATTTTCAATTTTATATGAATGTAGAAGCACTTTATACAAAAAATGGGCCTGATGGAATTCCTGAAGAAATAATACAAGGACATTTTACAAATTCACAAGATATTCATAATGTAAATGATATACAACCCATATTTGAACAAATGATACTTAAATTAGAAAATTGTATAATTGAAGCCCAGTTACGTAAAACTGGTTGGAGATTTGTTAAAATACTATCTAAGAATACTATCTAAGTAATTGATAAATATAAAAATAATACTGGTGGTAGTTATGTTCCTTTACCTTTCAGTTCACCTCAATTAATCAACATAAAAAATGAAGATGATTATTGTTTTCTGTGGAGTATTATAGCACATTTACATCCTGCAAAATATCATAAAGAAAGACTAAGTCATTATGACAAAAAAGAATATATAAATGAATTTGATCTCTCTGATGGCTTACATGAATTTCCATATGATTATAATAAGCTAACAAAGTTTCATAAAAAGAATAAAAATTTAATAGAAGTAAATGTTTTTGAATTAAATGTGAATTATGTTTCTATTGGTAAAATTAATCCACTTTACTCAGATTCAAAAAAAATTTATTTGAATAATAAAAATTTATGCCAATCAGAAATAGTATATAATGATAGAGGAAGTTACATGCATCATAACATTTTTTACCAAGGAAATATAATATGTACTGAAAAATTTGAAATTGTTAAAACATTATCACCAATAATGATCAATCATAATAATTATAAAGGACGTAATTATAATTATGATTATGATTCCGATTTTTATCTTTAGAATATCAACAAAAATTACAAATTTAAATAAAAGTTTACAAAAATGTAAAACAGATTATCAACAATAATTAAAAATGTTACTACAAGAATATCACCATAAATATCAAAATAAGATAGAAACGATTCAAAAATTAAATGAAGAAAATAATGAATTAAATAATGAAGAAAATGAAACCAATCAAAAATGAATGAATGTTTAAAAAAATGTCAACAACAATATAAAGAACAATATGATAAAGAATATATTTATCAGCTACAAATATTAAATCAAAATTATCAACAGTCTGAAAAAGATTTACAAAGATATATCAATTCAACACATGAAATATATCAAGATACATTTGAAAAATTAAAACAAACAAAACAATCAGCACAAGCGAATATATTATATTATCAGGGTCATTTTATATTGTGTAAAGATGTTTCTATATTTACAAAAACTTCAGATAATGCTAATTTTCCCTGTCTCCAATGTATGACGAGCTTTAGAACTAAAGATGAAATGAATAGACATTTGGAGAATTGTCAACAAAACGAAGCAGTTGAAAATACTTTTCAAGGATGATTATTTAATATATAATAGACATCATTTGAAAAATAAAGTACCCTTTACTATTTATTGTGATTTCGAAGCATGTAATGTTAACATAACACAAAATTCTGATAATGGTAAATATGAAAAAATTGCATCTGAACAAAGTAAAGAAAAATATTTATTTGAACAAAAACCATTATGTTGGGGAATGTACATTCATTCAAATTACCCTGAATTATTTAAATCAGAATATTATCAATACTATGGTGAAGATAGTTCAGAAATGTTTACAAAGAAAGTAGAAGAATTACAAAATTATTTTTCACAATTGCTTGAAACAAATATACCAATGCTTCCATTAACGGATGAAGAAAAATATCATTTTAATGATGAAATAAAATGTTTTTACTGTGGAAAAGAATTAACAAATAATTATAAAACTGGCAGAGGTAGATATCTTGATAAAGTAAAAGATCATGATCATCTAAATGGATTATATAGAGGTGCAGCACATAATTCTTGTAATCTTAATGCTAATAAATTTAAATATAACTCTGTTCCTTTATATTTCTACAATGGTTCTAAATATGATTTCCATTTAGTAATGGAAGATTTATTTTCATCTGAAAAATTACAACAACAACAAATAAATGTACTATGTAAACAAGAAGAAGAATATTCTTCAATGCAATTAGGTTGTATTAGAATTTTAAATGCATTTAGATTTTTTACTCCTTATTCATTAGATGTTATGGGAAAAACTTTGAAACCTGAACAATGTAAAATATTAAATAAATATAATTTAAAACCTTTAAAAGGCATATTTCCGTATGAATATATAACCTCCGGTTCACAGTCGAAGACTGATTTAACTGGAGATATAAATAGAATAAATGAGATAATGAAAGAACAAAAACTTCCTCCTATAAATAAATTTAAAAAAACATTAAATATAATTAAATTACATTAAAACAATCAGAACTATCTGAAGAAGATTATGCAGAAGCTGAAAAGAATTGGAGAGAGTTAAATTGTAAAACAATGTATGATTATACAATGAAATATCTTCAGATAGATGTATTAATCCTTGCTGATCTTTTTGAAAACTTTCGTGACATGTGTTTAGAATATTACGGAATAGATCCATGTTGTTGTTATTCTACACCAGGATTAACATGGTTAGCAGGATTAAAACATACTGGTGTTAAACTTAAACATCATAAAGAAAATACATATGATAAATTATTATTTTTTGAATCTGGGATTAGAGGTGGTGTTTCATCAGTTTTAGGTAATCGTTATGTTAAGTGTTATAATAAGAAAGTAAATCCACAAGAATATGGAATAATGAAACCTTTATCTCCAGAAGAAAAAGAAAAAATATTAGAAATTTTTCGAACGAAACGAGAAGGAGTAGAACGTGAAAATGCAATTGATGAATTCATGAGAGAAAACTATTTGTTATATTATGATTTTAATAGCTTATATTCTTCTTGTATGATACAAGAATTACCAACAGGTGAAATGTCATGGTGTAATATTCTTGATTATCAAAAAACACATGATGGAAATTATAATCATGGTTATATATATGAAGTTGATTTAGTATACCCTGATGAAATAAAAGATAAAACAAAATATTTTCCTTTCTGTCCCGAAAACAAAATTCCCAATATAGAAGATTTTTCAGATTATCAAAAATCTATAATTCCTAAGAAATACAGACCAACAAAAAAACTTATGTTAACACAAAGCAATAAAGGAAAGTATGTTGTTGAAGGAAGAATGCTAGATTGGTATTTAGATCATGGAATGATTCTCACCAAAATACATCGAAAACTATTTTATCAAAAATCTAAATGGTCAAAAAATTATATAGAGTTCAATATTGGAAAACGTAAAATAGCTAAAAGAAATAAAGATTATTTTGGAAACGCATTCTTTAAATTAATGAATGATGCATTTTATGGCAAGACTTTCGAAAATGTGCGTAATAGACAAAATATCGAAATAGTTTATGATAAACATAGATTTCAAAATTTAACAAGGAAACCTACATAAAAAAAAACTACTAGATTCAGTGATGAACTATGTGCTGTACATTTACGTCGAATTAGCGTAAAACATGATAAGTTTAATTTTATTGGATTCACTATATTAGAATTAGCTAAACTATTTATGTATAGATTTATATATGATTATTTAGCACCTGCTTATGGCAAAAACTATAAATTACACTTTACAGATACGGAAACCGTTTTCTTAGAATTAACAATACCGTATAATTCTTCACTTGATGAAGAAATTAATAAAATAAAAGATATCCTTCTGATTTATGTAAAGTAAAAGATGAGTTAGGAAATGAAGAGTACATAACAGAAGCTATATTTTTAAAATCTAAATGTTGTTGTTACAATACAACTAATAATATTAAAACACATAAAACATTACAAGGAATTTCAAAGGCATCAGTGGCTAACCAAATAACATTTCAAGATTATAAGAATGCATTATTTAATAATGAAATAAAAACAGCATGTAATTATAGACTTAATTCAAAAAAAAACATAAAATGTATTTAAAAGAGGAACATAAATTAGCATTAGATCCATTTGATGATAAAAGAAAAATTTTACCTGATGGAATAACTACTGAAATATATACTACTGAAGCAAATATAGAAAAAAATTACCAAAATCTATGTTATTTGAACATTCTACTTTCTTTTTAGATAAAAAATTATTTGCAAGATTTTATCTTGGCGGAAAAGAAATATTTCCACAACCTTTACGGGGGTTAATTTTTACGCCAGATAAATCACCTATTAGTTTAGATAGAAATTTTGTTGATCTTTTAAGAGGAGCAGATTTAAAAAATTATGCTGTAGAAGATCTTATAAAATATAAAGCTATGTTAGATAGAGTTGGTGTAACGAAATCTCTTAGACGTTATAAAGATTTAGAAAGATTAGTTTCATCGGGAGTTAAAGTAGGGAAAGGTTTTAAAACAGAAACAACTGTATTTTTACCAGATGATCCACAAGAAATACTAAATAGATTAAATATTTTAATATCGGCAATAAAAGAAGGATATAATTCAAGTTTCAATGAAATTCATGCTATATTGAAAAGACTTTGTTAGAAATGAAGATTCTCAAGGAAGAGGATTATAAAAGTATAGCTAAAATATTTTGTTTCTAATTTTTTTATAAAAAAATATTTTATTTTTAATTTTTATAAAAAATATTTTGCTTCTATTTTTTTTGTAAAAAATATTTTATTTTTAATTTTTATAAAAAATATTTTATTTTTAATTTTTATAAAAAATATTTAATTTTTAGTTTTTATAAAGAATATTTAATTTTTAATTTTTATAAAAAATATTTAATTTTTAATTTTAATCATCAAGTTGATTTTAATCATGATAGATCATTGTCAAAGCTATTAGGATTTAATAAACAAACTTATAGTCAAGGTTATCATTTAGGTGAGAAGATTCCAAAAATAACTGAAATAAATTCAATTGTTGTACATTGTGACATTATTGAAGGAGGATATATAAATAGTAAATTGTCAAATTTAATATTCAGTTTTCCAGCTTTTACTGTACCCATTGGTTATAGATTAAATGTATTTCCACTAACATTAATATATTTCCCTATTACAAGAAAAACTATTAACAGCATTAACATTAGAATTACGGATGAGAAAGGACAAGAAATAAATTTTCGAGGTGAAGAGATTATGATAGATCTTTTGGTTCGGGAATTATAAACTCCCACGCGAAGCTAGAGAAGTTTAATTTTCTTCTTCTTATTATTCTTCTTCTTTAAAAATAAAAATGAAATAAAACTAAAATTTTTTTTATTAAAAATGAGTGAAGTACTACCATTAAATAAAAAAAACTTAAATTTAATCATCATCCAAATTTATCTAATAAAGTTTTGTTAGTTATTTGTGGAAGATCAGGATGTGGAAAAACATATTTATTATTGAACATTTTAACGACTCCAAATTTTTTGGATTATAATAATCTTATAATTTATACAACAACAGCAGAACAACCCGTCTATCAATTTTTAAAATATGGATTTGAAAGTAATCTTAAAAAAACAGCAATTGCTTCCCTAATCGAAGAATACGAAAAATCTGAATATGAAGAAGAAATAAGTTTGTGGTGTGAAGAAGCAGCAAAAAATGATCAGTTAGTAGAATCTGATAAAAATAAACACAAAGATACAATTAATAGATGATAGTGGTAATATGCAAGATCCTAGTAAACTAGATAAAACAATGAAACATTGTGTAATTTTTGATGATTGTGTTAATGATAGAAATCAGTCCGTTCAGAGAAATTATTTCACAAGAGGTAGACATAGTAACTGTAGTGTTTTTTATTTAACACAAAGTATGTATTCATTAGATGGAAGTGTTATTAGAAAGAATGCAACTATATTTATACTATTTGAAATAAATGCAAGAAACGTATGTGATTTGTTAAGAGATTTATGTATAAGAGATAAAGATGAATTTAAGCATTCGTGTAATAATGCTTGGTCAAAAGATTATGGCTTCATTACAATTAATATTGATAAAAAAATTCATGATTGAGTTATAGAAGATTTGTTTACCGAGTGATAAAAATATACAAATATAGTATTATAATATTTTTTGTTATTGTTATCAGCTTTAATTTTATCCATTTTTAAAATTTAATATTTGAATATTTGAATATAATATTTGAATTACTAAAACACCTGAAGATATAACAATTGTAAATACTCCTAAACTTATTGTTATTGTTGTTCCGGTGTCCTGGAACGGTCATGATTTGAGCGAGAGAGAGAAAATAATTATAATCTCAAATTTAAGATTCTCAACTTTTATGATTTTCGGTGTCCTGGAACGGTCATGATTTGAGCGAGAGAGAGAGAGAAATTAATTATAATCTCAAATTTAAGATTTTGAAAAATTTGAAAAATTGGGTATTTTTAATGGGTATTTTTAATAATTGGGGTCTTCATAACCTGAAAAAATGACCAAAATTCATGAATCTAGTCGTTTTTAAAAATACCGATTTTTCAAAAAAATGGTACTTTTTAAATGGACAAAATTTATGAATTTAGGCCTTAAAAACCTGAAAAGGGTTAAAATTCATGAATTTATGTCGTTTTTGAAAATACCAATTTTTCTGAATTTGTCTTGTCTTGGAACGGTCTTTTGCCTATTACTTATATATTTTTCTTAAATTGAAGAGCTTTTCAATGTATTTACGAAATGGTGAAACGTGATAATTTTCTTCATAAATTATACCATCTTTAATAGATAATATTTTTCCACCGCATCTAACAATTTCCTGTATATCTACAGAAGTTAATACATCATAACATATTCCATTCCTAAACCTTATTACTTCTTGATTGCAATTGTTTTCATTCTTTACCTAATCTTTCGCAGGGACTGGTTGGAAAAACATATCATCAGGATAATAAAATACAACTGTGAATATTCCAGTTTTAGGTCGAAATGATTGAGTGTTAAATTGATATAATACTACTTGTTCTTCTTCTTGTTTAAATTTTCTAGCTGATTCAGCTTTAGGGTATTCTGAATGATCGTCATACATAGCTGATGGATATAAAGATGTTGCATCAAACGCCATTAAGAATTCATTTTGTTGTCCGAGTAGTGTATGCTTAATTTCTTTACAAAGAGCATTCTTGTCTTCCAACTGATTATACTCTTTCATTAACTCTATTAAATTATTGCCAGTTAAATACCGCTGTAATATTGGTATCAAGATGTTACAAAATGGAGATTCGTAATGTCTTATATTTGCTGAAACTCTTCCACCTTTAACAGATTTTCTAATATAATTTCTAGCCCATAAATCAGTATGAGAGTGAATATTTATGTTGTCCTCTTGTTACATTTTTATTACATTTGGGTCATAAACATTTTTCCTCATTTGTATTTTTATTACATTTGGTCATAAACATTTTTTCCTCATTTGCATTTTTATAAATTTCAGGAGCGTTCCTATTTTTGTATTTTCCTCATTTGTATTTTTATTACATTTGGTCATAAACATTTTTTCCTCATTTGCATTTTTATAAATTTCAGGAGCGTTCCTATTTTTGTATTTTCCTCATTTGTATTTTTATTACATTTGGTCATAAACATTTTTCCTCATTTGTATTTTTATAAATTTAAGGCACTTTCCTCATTTGTATTTTTATAGTTCCATTCGTATCTATTTGGGAGTGTGATCCGGTGTTTGCGCCGGATCTCATACCCTATACTACTATTATTCTGATGTTGAAGTCTTGCTTAAATGTAACGTTGTATTTGCAGAAGAGTTTTTATTTTCAAAATGTTCTTTTATTCTAATATGTAGAAGTTCTCGTAGTGCTGCCGATGTAGATATGCTGACACGATTTACAATTAATTGGTAATTGGCATATGATGTTCTTTAGGAAGCACTTTTCTTTGTCCGTGAGCGGACATCTATTGAGAGTGCGTGTTGGTATTTTCTTTTTCGCAGTCAGGAAGTTTCGCAATGAGAATGATTTGTGAGCTAATCGTACATCTATTCCTTCCTTGGCAAATATTCCTCTGATTCTGTTTGTGATGTCATCCGAAATATAGTTCATTTTAAGGCAAAAAATTGATTATTAACTTGGCTTTGTGATTTATTTTTCGTAGTTCTTTTTGTTTTCTGGATAATTTCATAAGGATATCCATTCATACGAAGTATTCTATCAAAAATATGTCAATATGGAATATGTCATCGCTTGTGCATCCTTCTTTGATTCGAGATCTTTCATTTTTAATGAAATTCATTTTAGATGCAAGAGGTAAATGAGATTTATAATTAACAGATAAGTCTCTCTTAGCACTCTTTTTGTAAAATTAAAAGATTGCTCTTCCTGCAGCATTCATTGTCATTTCGAAATCCAGAAGGTTTAGGATGTTTTCATCATTTGGGAATTCGATTTCGAATTGTATGTGTTCATTCTGTGAGTTGAATATTTCTAAAATAGTGAGGGCTTCGTTCTTATTCTTGGCTAAGAATAGGCAGTCATCTACATATCTTCTGAAAATAGGGAGCGATGGTAGTGTGGCCAGATCGCGTTTTTCAAGTGAGTTCATGACATCCATCGCCATTATTCCTGAGAGAGAGGATCCCATTGGAAGGCCGCGAATTTGTTGAAACATTTTGTCTCAAAGCAAAAATAGGTATTATCCAATAAAACAACGAGTATGTTTCGAATTTGATTAGGAAACTTTAAAGATCTTTCAAGCAGTGGATGTTATTGCTCTCCAAGAAGAGAATCACATGATCGATAGCATCATTTATCGGAATGGATGTTACATAGCACATACGTCTAAATTGTATGGAAGATTTGATTCATTTGTGTTATCAATGCTTTCAATAGCTCTAATAAGAATCAGACAATTCGATCAGATGGCTGACGGCGTTGTTCAGCTTGATCATCCCTGATGAGCAAATACCACACGATTGGTGTAGAAGTATTCCTATCCCGATCTACAAAGAGAAAGGTGATTCGTTGCGATGTAAATGCTACAGAACGATCAAGTAATTGGATCATGCAATGAAAGTGTTTGAAAGCGTCACAGAAAAGAGGTTGCGTTGCCAGATATCCTTGGATGAGATGCAGTTTGGTTTCATGCCCGGAAGAAGCACGACAGATCGTGTTTTCATGGCGCGGCAGATCGTTGAGCATAAAAATGCCAGACGCAAGAAGCTGTTTATGGCTTTTGGCGACTTGGAAAGAGCTCTTGATAGAGTTCCAAGAGAAGTTCTGGGAAGGTCACTTAGAAAGAGCTAGCAGTCCACACAACTATGGTGTGTCTTCGGTTATAAGAACATCTTTCGGAGATTGTGACAGCTTCCCGGTTGATGTTGATGTGCACCAGGGTACTGTCTCGAGTCCTTTGATTTTTGCCATCGTCGATCTTTGCCGTCGCCAACTGTTACCAGCTGTTTAAGAAAACGTTTTGCCCTATGAATTGGTGCATGCTTGATGACCTTCTGCTCATGGCTGTTTATTGACCATGATAAACTAGAATTTTACTGAATATCGTGCTGAGTATATTATATTTTAGCAGTTCATATTGCTGCAAACAAAACTTAAGGGCTTCATCATCACGTGTGATGGATCAAATTTGATGCTGAATATTTTGTTACAAAATTATAGTGGGCTGAAGCCAGGTACTAACTAGCTTTATATACACTTTAGAAAATGAATTACGCTTCCTTAGCGAAAGATTCCATTATTTTTCCTTAAAGCACACAGAACATCAGTACACTCACCTTCTCTACATTTGCTTTCGATCACAGAATGACATTTGATGCATTGCTTCATCTTTGCACAGCAATGACAACACGTAACTTTGTCCTTACACGGTTGAAATATAACTTCTGCCATGTCAGAAGAACAAACCATGCAAATTGCCCATCGTGGTAGCCTTGCCAATGTGCTGAAATGAGCCCATGAAGAGAGTACAGCTCGAGAAGATTCGCACTGAACCAATTCGCATGGTGATTTTCGCCTTTTGTTTCGGAGATTATGCCATTGCTGAAAGTAATTTCGTCATAAATTTATCTTAACCATCACAAATTAGTGCTACGTACTCGCAACTTTAATGGATAGATAAGCGTTCTCGTTATGCATCATACTTTTCAAATCAAGTGATTCCTATGGTGCAGCATATAAAAAATCTACTTTCAAAACGAATATTCTATCGTGCTCATTAAACAGAAAAACGATTGAAAAAGTGACAGAAACTTCGAAGTACTGAATCTACAGCTGCAGAATGTCGAAGAGTATTGCTGCTAACAGGATACTTTTCATAATGAAAGGTGTAAACCAGTGCGTGAATGTTCACGGTTTTATTTTCAGCAGATTTTTTAGTAAAAGCTATATACACACCCTCCCGATGGTTCGAGTGTTCGCCTGTCTTCTGGGGAATTAGCGCTAATATGAGTCTAACGATGCCTGCTTATATATATATATGTATAGAATTAATAAAATACAAATGGAAATAATATGAATATAAAGCCACAAGAAAATCAAAAGCCAAAATGCCCTGCCAATCGATTTCTACCGCTTAGCGGCCTGTCAAGGCAGAAATGAAGTATATTTAACTCAATAATTACAGATATCCAAATAATTCGGAGGATATAGAAATCAAATACAATTAAGAGTAGGATGGAATAACTTAATAAACATAGATTCTTTTGATTCCCTATCCAAACGGCCGGCACTTGGAGGCAGTTGATAAAATGGCAAAGCACTAAAATTGCCGCCACAGCTCGAAATATGATGGCTTACTTTCAGCGAAGCATAAGTTTTTGTTTTTATTTGCTGTCTGTGTACAGTCATTCTGTGTCTGAATGTGTCCCCCGTCTGTCCGATGTAAAGTTTTTGCAACGGTCACAGATCAATAATTATTATACAAATTATACAAATGACTTGTACAAATTTGTATATTACATTCGACGACCGGCAATCCATGTTGTGTTTGATAGTAAATGTCTTGGTTCCCCCCGGTGTTTCAAAATACAAACGATTGCATTCCACTATTGCAATGGAAATGAGTCAAATGTGCCAAATTATGAAACCTAAGACAACCTATGAAACCTATGATAGTAAATACCAGTGTAAGGTTTAAAAGCAAAAGTGTTTAGGTTGTCAAAAAATTATATTGAAGAAAAATTTTCCAAGACCTGTCCTAATCTATAATTGAGCAAATGCGAGTATATGATAAAAATTTGAATATATTAATAGATACTGAACGTGAAATATATAACTTTGATATTAGAATGTATGCGAAAAAAATGCAAACAATTTAACACCTAAAGCCGTGGAAGAAATAATTATCTTTTTAGAAAATAAAGCAAAAGAACCACTAACAATTATTCCCGAAACATTTTATTCTTATTTCGATCATCATTTAGATAAAAAATTTGGTATAGCACAACCTAACAGATTAACAAATAATGATACTTTAAAATGTTTAAAAGCTTCAATGGATGATGTAAGAAATGTATTTAAAAAAGCAAAACCAATAATATATGAAGATAAATCTACATTAGACGAAGCAAAAAATACAATGATTTAAAACCAATAATAAGCGGTGTGCGTGATATAGTTACAAATAATTAATTTTCATTTATATACTGAACAGCACCTGAAAAAATACTTTTGAATACACTAATCCACTATCATAAATTCTAATAACATCTGGAATAGTTATACTACTTTCTAAACTTGGAGTAGTTATTGAAATTACAGGTTTGGTTTTATTTTTAATATCTTTTAATATCTCAACTAATGATTCTTTCATTCTTCTATAAATTGGATAAAATATAATATGTGGAAAAAATGATTCCAATGATTCTTTTGCCATATTAATTTTTTCAACAGTTGGTACAAAATAAATTCCTATTTCATTTTCTAAAGGAGGTAATTCTTGAATAGCTGTTTGTACATCAATATATGAATGTTCTTTAATTTCATGTAATGTGATAAAATTTTTTATATGTAATAAAAAAATTATTATTCCCACGTGTCATCATCATCACTTAAATTACTCTCACTGACGATTGTTTCAAATATTTCGCCTTGTAGATCTTCTCCATCTTAAGGTAACATAATACCATATTCATCAGGTGCCCGTCGTTTAAGAATATTTATTTGACCAGAAAATCTTTTTTCTTCAGTGTTATTATTTTTATCAGGAATACTAATGCCAGTTTCTAAAGATTTTTTCCATGGTTTATTAAATGTAGTCGTTAATGTTTCACCAGAATATAATTTTAGAAAATCTTCTACTTTTACTTTATTTTGTGAATATCCTTTAAATGTTTTCTTTTCACTGAGTCTTCCTTGTTCATCTACAGTAATACAATATTTTATTTTAGGTGCAATAAACATTGCAAAAATAATTCCACCATTTCCATAATCATTTTTTCCTTGACACAATTCTCCCCGAACATATCCAGCAGCATCTAATTTATTGAAGAGTTCATTAGAAATGTATATACTATCGGTATCTGTGTAATATATGTATTTTTCTTTGAAACCATTAATTTCTAAAATAAAATTATTCATAATTCTTCTAGAGTGAGAAAGAATAAAAGAACCTAAATGTGATGGCATGGATGATGTAGATTCGTTTTGAATATTGGCTTTAAGAAATTCATCATTTTCCATTTCTACTTTCGTTAAGAATTGTTCATCATTTACTTTTTCAAAATCTTTTACTTCTTGTGTAAATTTTTTCTTCAATGTACTTTCATTCCATAAATGATATTTAGTGGTTATATCTTTTTGTACAGTTTTGCCATATAGCGAATTCATCAATAATTTAATTAACTCATCGCCTACAGTGTTTCCTTCTGTTTTATATTTTTTTCTCAAATTAAAAAGTTTTTCAATATATTTTCGAAATGGTGAAACTTGATAATTTTCTTCATAGGTTATACCATCTGTAATAGATAAGATTTTTCCACCACATCTAACAATTTCTTGTATGTCTACAGAAGTTAATACCTCATCACATATACCATTCCTAAACCTGATTACTTTTTCATGAGAATTATTATTTTGATTTTTAACTTTATCTTTTGTAGGAACTGGTTGGAAAAACATATCATTCGGATGTTGAAACACAACTGAGAATATTCCAGTTTTAGGTCTAAATGTTTGAGTATTAAATTGATATAATATTGTTTGTTCTTCTTCATCTTGTCTAAATTTTCTAGCTGATTCAGCTTAAGGGTATTCTGAATTTTTATCATACATAGCTGATGGATATAATGATGTTGCGTCAAAAGCCATTAAGAATTCATTATGTTGTTCGAGGAGTTTATGTTCAATTTCTTTACAAAGATCATTCTTGTCTTTTAACTGATTATACTCTTTCATTAAATCTATTAAATTATTTCCAGGTAAATATTGTTGTAATATTGGTATCACGATGTTACAAAACGGAGATAAGTATTTTCTTATATTTGCTGAAACTCTTCCACCTTTAACAGATTTTCTAATATAATTTCTAGCCCATAAATCAGTATGAGAATGTATTTTATTTTCTGTATTATTACTATTTTGTACACTCTTCATCCAACCATTGAAGGTCAAAGCAGAAGATGTTAAATTAGTAGTTATATCTTCTCCAACTAAATCTTGCATAACATTATTATATTTGAAGATACAAAATGCCAAGGAAAGAACATCATTAAATAAATATGGTTTCCATTCATTTTCTTTTTCTTTATAATTATCATGTGTTATTTCTCCAATTTCCTATTTTATTTTACACACATCGGTAGGAGTTTTAAAATTCTCACACCATTTGAAAAGACTTGTTTTCACGTATTGATAGCTACATTTCATTACAATAGTTTGTAGTGGCAGTATATGTGAATTTCGTTTGGAAGATTGTTGGTTAGATCTAGAGGAACATTGTTGCTTAGCTCTAGAGGAACGTTGAATATATTTACCAACACTTGTAGTTGTATAAGGATTTTGTAATGAAGCAGTTAATATTCCTCTTGAAGTTTTAAGTGGTGCTTTAGTTAATTTAAAATTAGATTTTATCGGAAAATAGGAATGAAAACCTGATGAATTGTGAGCTATTAAAGTTACTTTCGAAAGACTGAAAAATGTCTTAAACAGTGTGTTAAGACACAAAAACATTCTATTTTCAACGATATATATATATATATATATATATATATCAAGGAGAAAGATTTGGTGTTCAGAAGTTCGTCATTTTTAACTTACGATTGATGCTAGGAGAGAGATGTTTAATGTCTTGCCTCCGCTAAGCGGGCTTCAACAGGGTAAGTGCACTTTTCTAATATGGAAAGGTCAAAATCTTCAATGTCCATCTGACTTCTATCATGTTTCCGTTGTATGTGTTCAGCAAGCGCGCTATCGGAATTGCAATTGTGTAAACTACACATGTGTTCTATGTACCGGTATTTAAATAGTCTATTGGTCTGACCCATATAAAATTTATTGCACCGCGAGCACGAAAATTTATAAATAAGGTGACGGGTAGTACAATTAAATTTCGGTTGCAGCTTTTGCAATTATTGTGCTTTTTGTTATTTTTTCCACTTTTTAGAACGTTGTAAGTGGTTGAGTTTGGTCTATTCAATAATTTGTACTTTTTGATAAGTTTTAGTATTTTCCTAACTGTTCTATCGCTAATAAAATATAGTTTCAAGTAATTATACCTTTTATCATCGACTGTTTCCTTTTTACTCGTGTTTGATTTTTTATTTTCCCAGTCAGACCGGCGAAATTCATTTTCCATTAATTTCCTATATAGCTTTTACTTCGAAGATATATGTGTGTTGAAAATATCACGGGAACTGCACACGTTTCTAGCTTACTTGCCGTCATCAGTGCAGTATACCCTACTGTAAAGAATTTTTTACCTCTTTGTCGAATAGTAATACAATTTATGATAATTCCGCACTCGCTGTCTAGCTCCATCTCGATAAGCAGTTGTTAATCAGATAGTTGCTCTGGTGGAACATCGCTCACTTAACTCATGTTCATTAACATGTCGATGAACCTTGCGATGACGAATGTCAGCAACTCAATTATTGAGCTGTACAGTTTGTGAATAACAGACTTATAGAGGCTTAATTTGCAACAGCCAGAGAATAATAATAATAATGATAATATGGCTTTATTACACTTCAAAACAAGATTCGGAAGTGGCATGTACAACATTACAGAAGATAAAGCATGAAAGAAAGTTAAGCAAATCTAATGAAAGACGACTGAAACCACTTGGTTTTGGCCATCACTTTCCTGTGAAGGAATCCTTTGCGAGTAGAAGACCTAGATGATGATTTGTCAAATATCACATGCAAGGGATGCTGAGGGCACATCGCTTTACTTGATAGGCGTCTTGCCATCAAGTCACAAAAATCAGCAAATTTGATTTTCCCCTTAATCCGAAAAATTCGGAAAACACGTTCACCATGCAGGAAAACTGTAGCTGGCTATCGATCGTATGAGTGTACAGTATACCAGCCACATGATGCGCTGAGGAGCGTTGATCCGTTTAAGAGAGTAGAGCATGTACAGTCTTTTCCTGGCACGGCTCTAGACATTCTCAATGTGATGGTGCCACGTTAGCTGATCATCAAATGTAATGCCCAAGATTTTTGCCGTCTTTACTGCTTCAATTTCACAATTAGATGCTGTATCTTCCAATGGAGCCAAAACAATCGACCGTTTCGTTTGTATGTTCATCACTTTCGTCTTATTGTTGTTAAGTTTAAATCCATGAGATTCAGACCAATAAGTCTAAATTTTGGTCAAGTTCAGAACTAAGATGATCTTCGCTGGCATGCCGTAGGGCATGGATAATAAAAAAGTCATCCGCGAATTTTAGGAGAGTGCTATTTGGTTGTTGAGCATGATAATCGTTAACAGCTATGGCGAACAGAAGAGGTGATAAGACACCTCCCTGGGGCACTCCACTAATAGCTGGGTACCAAGAAGAAAGTTGTCCTTTGTTTTCACACATTGCACTCTAGAATCAAGGTATGATTGAATCCATTTAATGTGTTCAATAGGAGCGGCCAGTGAATACAACGAGTTTATGATGACGTTATGTGGCATTTTGTCGAACGCTTTCGTGAAATCCACCATAAGAAGTCTGATAGCGCCAGGAGAATCCAAATGAGACAAGATACGATTGACCATATAGGTTAGCGCACAACCAGTCCCCTGTCCATGTCTTGGTATGAATGCAAATTGATCACTTGAAAGCTTTGGCAAGATGGAATGAAACCAGTTCTTCAGTATGATTTTGTCAAGTATTTTGGCCAGAACAGGCAAAATAAAGATTGGTCAGTAATCAGTAAATTGTGGCTTTTTGCATTTCGGTATAGGCACTACATACGCCTACTTGAGAGTAGCCGGGAAAATGCCACTGTTGACAGATATGATGGATGATGTGGACCAGAGGATCACAGAAGTCTTTGTAGAGCCATGTAGGTAGGCCATCAGGTCCAGGAGAACCATGTAAGGTCCAGGAGAATGCATGTAAGCCTGAAGATCATGTTGATTCAGAGGTCGAATTATGCGTTGGACTCAGTCTTTCTTCTCTTCATTCGCAGGCAGTTGACAAAAAAGTGTCTAGTTTTGGTTGAAATTGAAGGAAACTCAAAACAGAGCATGTCTTTGAAGTCATTGGCTGGATACATGGCGAGGAATTTCAATCGTTCGACTTCTATGAATGCTTGGAGGTTCTCAAATGCTGCTGCCGCTTTTGAATATCGCACAGCAGAATATCTCCTAGAGCAACTATACGATTCTCGATTCAGCTATCAAATGCACTGACGGCAAGGTTGCCGCATTATGAGTACGGTGCAAGTAACATCCTCCAACATCGATGACACGTTGCGCACTTTTTTTAGCAGAAATTTGCGCTGAACACATTCACAATGATCGACAATATTAGCGCTTTATAGCGTTTTTCCTCAATTTTTAAACAATTGTGCGCTCCCGTGCAGAAACCGCACAGCTGTATCATTAGTAGGTAAATAAAACCTACTGTCTGTAATTTTCTACTCGGAGAGTGTCCAGGAGTACACCATGCTCATGCTACTTAGGCCGGGAGGGGTTCCCGCGGATGAATATCATGCCTGACGATGCTAACTATTGTCAGATGGAAATACGTACTGGAATTGCTATCCACAAATTTTATTGGCGAAATAACATGGTTTAAGAAAAGTAAACAAAAAAAAAAAAACAAAGAAACACGTACTCAAGAACCATGCTCATGCTTATCACACCCGATCAGTCTTTTATTACTTCGGGCAGTGTTAATTGCTTTTTCTTCAACCATGTAATTTCGCCGATAAACTTTGTTGCAGATGCACTAGTGGCAACTCATTACTCAAAAGATAATTGCATCCACTAAATTACCACACTTTACTATAGGCTACAAATAATATCATAAAAGATTAAAAATCCTTATTATCATCATGAGACGCAGTTGTGACTGCAGTACTGGCTCGAAGCAACTTCTACCGTCTTTTTCTTAGTTCTTTGGTTCAGTGCCGCCGAACTGAATTTGCGCTCAACAACCGCATTCAACGTAGGACAGCTTGCAATTTTTAGCACTACATCAGCAAATTGTCTTGCTGTGTCCTGGCGTGCGGCGAGTGTGTCTCGGACGCATCCTTATACGTCAGTAGTTCCGGGCTAATAAAAATTGGATAACAGCATGCAAAATTCGGCGATATTAAAATATGTGACCTATTTCAACTGATGGATTTATCTGTTTCCACACCTGTTTAAAAGGGTTTCAACACGATTTTTAAGCAGGTGTTTAGACCATATGCTACATTGGGTTCGGCGGTCATACTTCTAATGCACATTTGAATGAATTTCGTGACCCCACCACAAAATGGTGAAAATCCCGGAATGCGGGTTAAGGAAAAGCAACTTCAATCTTCTCACTGCATGATACAACCGTCAGTGTTCAGGAGTAAAAATCGGAAAGATGTGAATCTTATTCTGTAATTTCTTTAATCGTCTATAAGAAATAAAAGTTATTCCAAGTAGTAAGTAAAACTCCACCACTGGACCGCGCAAGATGGCCGCCGTCGCTGACGTGCAGTCGACGTGCAGTCCTGTCAGTCGAGTCGGTCGTGGTGAGCCGCCGTGTTGCTTCGACTCTGACGTCCCCCCTCCTGTCAGTCGAGTCGGTCGTGGTGTGCCGTCGTGTTGCTTCGTGTCTGACGTCCCCCCTTCTGGCCGGCCGACGTAGCGCGAGGGGACCCTCACCAAAACATTTTTCATCAAATTTCACGGACCCCCCCCCCCGACAGCAATCTTCTAACTTTGGTTCTAGTGGACGGATTTTGTCTTACAGCTACTCGTTTGAAAGAGGAGAAAAAACTGCTCGACGACATGTTTGCCGCAAGTCAATCATACCAGCGGTTCAAAAGTTAGAGCTGTTACAAAATTCTAGGTCGGAGCTCACCTGAAAAAATCCTGTGTCAGAGTGACTTTGTATGGGCAAAATTTTGAAAATTTTCCAAAGTGACATTTCGACCTAGGACCCTGACCAAAGTTTGTTTCATCAAATTTCTCCGAACGAGGGGGGGAGGGGGGATCAGTGAAATTTTATGAAAAATGTTTTGGTAAAGGTCCCAGGTCGAAATTCGGAAGTTTTAAATTTTTCAAAATTTTCACCACACTGGAGCTCCCACACTTAGGAATTTTTTCACTTGTGGCATGTTACATGGACATGTGCTAACGCACCGACTTCCCGTGGTCAGTCGTCATATGATATGGTTCAGGTGTCATATGATAGAGAATGATGAGACGAATCGTTTGCAACAAACCGCATGTCGCTACGATGAATACTTTCGAAGATAGAGCCATTTTAAGTTTTCTTCCGAGCATATATAAACCCCCGACAACGTAAGTTTCATCACTTCATCGAAAGACGAGGTAAGCGACGGTCGTCGCTCTGAGCTCCCGATATCGGGTGTTTCAAAGGACTCTATCTTTTGAAGTAGGCAAGCTATCTTCTTACTTCAAAGTTTGTGTGATAGAGTTTGATAGTGTCTTTACTACTGATAAATTTTTTAAAAGTAGTATGAGTAGTAAAATGCGGAATTTTTTTAAAATTCTTAATTTTCAGTTTTTTCAAAGTTTTAACATATAGACTAAGGTTTTCAAGTATGCTGAGTTCAAATCTGCTATCAGATTTTAAATTTAACTAAGTCTAAGGCAGCTTTGAGGGGTTAGATCCCAGCTACTGATCACTACCTTTGACTCGGCGTTGCTGTTACCACTTCGGGGCAGTGACAATGATGTCTTCAGCTGTAAATAGCGGGTATCGGGGAAGATATCTCACTTCCCTAGTGATCAGTACAAGGCCTTCGGGCTGTCGACGGGATCGAGTGCCACTCACTACACTCAAATCTATCATTCCTCACTAAGTGTAATGCTTTAGGAATATGACTGTACTACATGATTCCAAACTTATACAAATTTCATTATCTTACAGTTAACGATAAAATCTCAGTAATGGCAAATGACAAGAACCGAAAATTCCACATCAAAATGTGTGTGTGCGGTCGAGTAAATCGCAGTGCGGACGCCACGGCGCATGTGAAGAAGGCGGGCACTGACCACATGATTATCCTGAATAGGGTTGCGTGTGTAAAGTGTAGTGTTGAAGGGTGATGAGGATGAGGCGCGATTTTACAGAGTGCATGCAGATTGCAGTGGAAGTTTGGCGAATGACCTGAGATTCACGCAGTTGATTGTTGAAGAGAAGGAGCGAATGTTGGCGATAGAGCGAGAGGGCAAGGTTGAGAATGTTGTTGTGAATGATGAGTTGGCGAAAGCAGTTGCTTCGTTGGAGGCTGAGATTGAGCGAAAGAGAATGCTTGAGAGTGATGATGAGGATGATGTGGATTTAGATAGGGAGCGTGTGAGGAAGTTGAGCTCTTCTTCCTCGGAGGTCTCCAACATAGTTGTTGAGGACCCCCCGCAGAGCTCATCTTCCCCAAAAGTGAAGAGTGGTGTGATTCGTGTGCAGTCGGCGAGGTGGTTGAAGGATGAAAAGAAGCATGTGTCGCAGCAGATGGCGCATGATTTGTTGATAAATAAGTATGATGAGTTGGATGAGTTGAAAAAGAAGGAACTGAAGTCGAAGGAGATAGCGGATGAGAATATTCGAATGAGGAGTAGTGTGACTGATTTGAAGAAGAAGACGCGAGAGTTGGAAGAGAAGAATGATGACTGTGAGAAGAGGGCGAGTGCTGCAGAGAGAAGAATGAGAGATGCAGAAGCGAAGTTTGAGGAGATGATGAAGGAGATGAGTGTGTTGAGAGCGAGGAATGTTGAGTTGGAGAGGAATGTGGCTCGGCGGGGTGATGAGAGGCAGGCGTTTGAGAAGTTGGAGCGCATGAGGGATGACTGGAATCGTGTGAATGAGGATAGGTTGTTTGAATTTCACATCCCTATTCGGGATAATCATTTGGATGGACAAGTCCTTGTAAATCAAAGTCTCTACGAGTCCATCATATGCTACAACGGCCATCCAACTAAGAAATGCTTACATGCCAGCCTGAGAATGCGCGGTCATCTGCACAAATTCTCTATTAGAAAGCGCGCGAGACTACCTAAGGATGGCTAACTTGGTAAGTGAAAAGTAAATAAGATAGTATATCCTATTCTAATACATATCATTTTCATTGCAGATCTTTGCCCGCCTTCACCACCCCATCACGACACTCCCGAGAACGAACCATCGGCTCTCTTAAGGGCCACCTAGGGGCAAGACATGATAGAACCTCCACGCGGTTTGCCCTGGGCAGTCTTCGGACTGGAGAATATTATCATTAAGTTGAATCTTCTATCAGTCAACTTGAACGTTGCGTCGCGTTAGAGGGGTATATAAACCACTACCTCTCATTTCATTTCACTTCAATCATGCAGACGCCGAACAGTCAAGTCAGCTCTCCTGGCGGACCACAGTTAAGGCCCCGAAATTTATTTGAGGAGTTTGTCAGGCTAGAGGAGCAAGACAGAGTCCACAACAATCTTGCTCGGATTGGCAATCCGATGACAGCAAGTGTTGTCAATCCAACGGAATGGCGCTACATTCCACTTTTCAGCCACATACCAATTAGCGTGGAAGTCGACACGGCTACCAAGGAGAGAGTCAAAGACTCTCTCAGCAGAATCGGTAGGCTGTAAGATGACTGATAACGGCCCCCGAGAACGAACCACCGGCCCTGATAAGGGCCACCATGGGGCAAGATTTGATAGAACCTCCTCGCGGTTTGCCCTGGGCAGTCTTCAGACTGGCGAATACTATCATTAAGTTGAATCTGCAATCAGTCAACTTGAACGTGATGCAGTCGATTGCCATCCCTGAAGCATTCTGATTCGCTGTTGATCAATTCATTGTTGAAAACCCTATATAAGCCAGAAGATTGTAGCGCATCTCATTCAATTTTAAGTCACGATGGAAGCAACATCTGCTAGTACCATTCCCGACTTCATCATCCTCGACGAGTGGGATGAAGACAACGCCATTCCCGACTTCATCATCCTCGACGAGTGGGATGAAGAGGATGAGAAGAAGGGGAAGATCAAGAAGATCGTTTGGACGGATGAGGTGTGGACTCCGAATACCACCCGCATCCGAAAGGTGCCAGATGCACCAGCACTACCTAGGCGGTATAGGGTATATGACAACCTAACCGTCATACCCATTGACTATTCCAGCCAATAGTCAACTTAATTCACACCGAGAACGAACCATCGACTCTCTTAAGGGCCACCATGGGGCAAGACATGATAGAACCTCCACGCGGTTTGCCCTGGGCAGTCTTCGGACTGGCGAGTACTATCATTAAGTTGAATCTGCTATCAGTCAACTTGAACGTTGCAAATGAAGTTCGGTGTAATACTTCCTTTCGACGGGCGTTCCTGTAAAGGGCGGCGGTGAAACCCGTAGCTATGTATACCGCAAGGGACATTCGGCAATGGTCAATCTTGTTAAACCTCTGCGTCATGTTTGCAAGTGATTGCCTCTGTCTAAACGTAGCATGCATTCGCGCCAGGGCGACATTTAGCCAACTGTCGAAGGTTGCCTTATAAACTATCCATTGCATACGTTATGAGAACCATGAGTTCTACCTGTCTCTATCAATGAGACGAATTGATGAATGGAATGAAATGGGAGGACACTCACGCGCCACACGCAGCATAACACACTTCTCTCTTCCGTAGTCTAACAAGCTCTTTACACATGGATCGCAGTCGATTGCTATCCCTGTATCAGAAGTGTAAGCTATCTTAATTTTATTTAACACTATTTCACCTACCATCATCGCCCATATGAAATGTTATAAGATTTACAAGTTAGACTAAGCGTGCTACTATTTCCAAATGAAAAAGTATACATGGTTAAATCATCCACTTAAGCCCATCCGTAGTCTAACAAGCTCTTTACACATGGATCGCAGTCGATTGCTATCCCTGTATCAGAAGTGTAAGCTATCTTAATTTTATTTAACACTATTTCACCTACCATCATCGCCCATATGAAATGTTATAAGATTTACAAGTTAGACTAAGCGTGCTACTATTTCCAAATGAAAAAGTATACATGGTTAAATCATCCACTTAAGCCCATCCGTAGTCTAACAAGCTCTTTACACATGGATCGCAGTCGATTGCTATCCCTGTATCAGAAGTGTAAGCCATCTTAATTTTATTTAACACTATTTCATCTACCATCATCGCCCATATGAAATGTTATAAGATTTAAAAGTTAGACTAAGCGTGCTACTATTTCCAAATGAAAAAGTATACATGGTTAAATCATCCACTGAAGCCCCATTCAAGTAAGTCAGTATGAAAGCAAAGATAATACGAAATAAAAATTTATTATGGCATGTATTTCACAAGGTCTTCATCGTCAAATATTGTCCCAGAGTCTGGCTTCACATAGATAACAAAAACAGTTCACTTGCTTCAATCGTTCTTCTACCGCGAGCCTCACTTTGTCGATGTACTCCCACTCCGCCATAGTTCGTGGCTGGGAGTTAGGGGTGTACCATTCCCATAATTGGTGGAGGAATTTGGTGCTGGTGATCTCCATCACATCAGTATCGTACTCGAGATACTTCCACCTCACGCCTGTTAAGTCGGGACACTCCTTCTCACATACACTCTCTTCGTCGTCCGCTGGTAATGACAACTTTCTGATATTGTCCAGTCGGTATATTTTCTCCACCTTCCCCTTCGTTGGAGCGTTTGGTACAACGAGCGCCTTTGGTGTTGAGCATGGAGAAGAGAATTTTGTGTTCGGCGTTGTCGGAGGGCTTGTCATGTTGACTGTGAATAATAACTTTGAAATGTTTTCTAATTCTGAAGTATAAACAAGCAACCAATCAGAATGAACAGCCAATGAATGATGAATATGAAAGTATATATGTAAAGTGACATTCGTGTCATTTCACTCTGTCTTTGAGACGTGTAAGTGAAGTGTTCTCTGGCGAATTCTGTTATTATTTGAGGCGTACAAGTGAACTGCTCTCTCGTGAATTCCAAATTTGAGTGAAGTCTCTATCTTGTTGAAGTATCAACCTTAAACTTGATTTCGTTGAAATGGTAAGTTGAAAATTTCTTCACTCATCTCCCTCAAACGTGTGGCTAATAGCATCTTCCTCAATTTCAGGCATCAACTTCATCACCAACGCCCTCCCTTCTCGAGGAAAGTTTAGAGTTGTTGAGTCAAAGTAGGTTGTAACAATACACTGAGACTTGAACAGAGATGATAGAATGATTTCTCTTTCAGGTGATGTGAGTTCCAGCTCAGGACTCTCGCGACAAGGCAACGAGTGGGAATGTGCCGACTGCGGACATATGTTTACAAGGAAGCACAGTCTCCTTCGACACATCAAACAACGTGTGTGTCAACGCAAAGCGGTGTCAATCTCCGAAGGTGAAGTTGATTCTGACGATGACATCTCCTTTCCTTGCGATTTGTGCCCTCTTTCTTTTGATAGTCACTTTCAGCGATCTTCGCACAGACTTCAACACACGCATGCAAATAATCACTACACGAACGGTACCTCTACCATCTCCCTCATTAATGTTTCACATAATAATTTAGTACGCGACTACTGCATGGAGTCCAATACTCAAATAGTAGATTTTCCTGAGTGGCTCCTTCAAAATTCTAACATTATCGAAGCGCTCTTCAACAATTTAGACAATTTTAGAATGAAGGCGCTCATCTACCTTAAACTAAAATATATTAAAATAGATTTTCAAACGGGTCAAGTGACGGAGAGAATAGTTTTTCATGTTCCTTCCTCTTCCGCAACCGAAGTTGTAGACTGCGAGTCTTAGCTAAATTTTCACATTCAATGTTTAAAATCAAATGTAGATAAATTCAATCAACGCGACAGCGCTCTCATTTTTGATGGTGTGGACTCAGCCATATTCAAAATTTCCCTATTAGAAAGTCATGCAGCTCGAGGCACATTTAAACTACGAAAAAAGTTGTATAATAAGAAAGCTGTCATCAATGTCGATTGTAAATCACAGTGTTTCAAATATGCAGTCCTATCCATCCTTCACTATAATGATATCAACGCGCATCGAGATCGCACCTATAGCTATAGACAGTGGGAGGATGAACTAGACTTTGAAGGTTGTGATAGTAACAACATGAAAATCAAAGATGTAGAAACGTTCGAAAAACAATCAGATTAAAATTGTCGTTCACGTGTGGGAGAAGGGGTTGAAGGGTGCCCGCTATAATTCACGTTCAACTTGTTATGAACGTGTAGTCAACCTCTTATTAGTAAAACAAGATGATAGCGAGGAATGGCACTACTGTGGTATTCCCAAAATCTCTCGCTTGTACACACACTTGGGGCACTCTAAAGGAGGTGAACATTTTGTATGCGACCGCTGCATCCGCTCCTTTTGGAGTAAAGATAAATTTGAAACTCACTATGAATGGTGCAAGCGAGGTAAATTACAAATGGAACGCATGCCCAAAGATAAAATATTTTCACATAGGGATAATGGTGACGAATTAAGTCCCCTGCGTGTCATTTACGCAGACATAGAATGCTACATTGATGATATCATCCACAAGCCAGCAGCCATATCCTGCTATGAAGTATGGCATGACCACTTTAGAAATAGGCAAAACAAAATGCATACTTGGCAAGGTGAAGATTGTATTTCAAAATTTCTAGAATTTCTCGATAAAGCTGCTAAATTTCAACAATCATATGATTCCCAATTGCAGCGTAAGTCACTACATATGTCAGATGAAGACAAACAGAAATTCGAAAGTTGCACATCCTGTCCTAAATGTCATAAAACGTTTGATGACGATAAAATCAAGAAAGTGCGTGATCATGATCACATCACTGGTAAATTTAGAAACGCACTCTGCTCCAAATGTAACTTTTCACTTAGGTTGAGACGTCGTGTACTACCCGTCATTTTTCATAACTTTAAGGGCTATGACAGTCATATGCTCATAAAAGAAGGGTTGAGCCAGATGAAATCGTGGCAGTTCAATGTTATAGCACAAACGAGAGAAAAATTCATGGCAATGACAGCAAAAGTACCAGTAGATAAAACTAAAGAAAATAAGACAGTCTTCTTCGAAATAAAATTTTTAGATTCATTTCAATTCATGTCAGCGTCACTAGCTTCTCTCGTTCGTAATCTCAAGTTTCTTCCCCATAGTCAAACTTTGAAGAAACACTATACAAAACTTAACGGATGAAATAATCACTCGCAAAGGAGTCTTTCCCTATGCGTATTTTAGCTCAATGTCTAAACTAAATGAAACAACCCTTCCTTCCATTGACAAATTCCAAAACCATTTGACGGGTCAAGATTGTCCAGTAGAGGACTATGAACATGCTCAAGAGGCATGGTTAAAATTTGATTGTAAAACGTTTGGCGATTATATGATCGCTTACTTAGAATTAGAAGTCATTTTGCTGGCTGATGTCTTTCAGGAATTTCGACGAGTGGCATTAGAAGAAGACAAATTAGATCCTGTCCACTTTGTCAGTCTACCAGCCATGTCCTTTAAATCAGCTGGTGAGACCATTCATCTCTTACAAGACCCCGAGATGTATAACATATTTGAGCGGGGAATACGCGGTGGTCTCACATTTGTAAATAAGCATCATATAAAATCTGAAACAGTAGGTGATTATCATATCTACCTAAAGTACTATGACCAAAATAATTTATATGGCAGTTCACTGTCTAAACCACTACCTCATTCCGAGTTTAGTTGGTTAAATCAAGATGAGCTTGAGTATTACTCCAACCCTTCAAACATACTGAAGATTCCAGATGAAGGTGATTGGGGATATTATTTTGAAGTGGATATGATTTATCCAAATAGCATTAAAAAAAACTGCTGATTTCCCACTCGCACCTGAATCTGGTGAAGTGACTGAAGATATGTTTTCACCATTCATGTCACAATTTCATAATAACTTAACAGAGTGTGGACAGCCAAGGTACAAACCATGCCGCAAACTTTTACTCACCCAATATGATAAGAAAAATTATCTCGTGCACTTCTGCATACTAAAATTCTATTGAAATGGGCATGCTTCTAAAGTCAGTTCACCGCATTATCAAATTTAGACAGAAAGCCTTCCTCAAACCCTACATAGATAGTAACAGTCAAAAACGTGCACTCGCCCAAAATAATTTTGAAAAGGATTTTTATAAATATAAGAATAACAGTCTTTTCGGAAAGACCATGGAGGATGTTAGAAAACGTATGAACTACAAACTAGTCGTTGATGAACAAAAATATCACAAATTGACCTCATCACCTCTTTTCATTGATAGAGACATCATCGATGAGGATCTTGTAGGTGTTAAAATGATAAAATCAGAAGTTGAGTTGTGCAAACCCGTCTATATTGGCCAAGCCGTTTTAGATTATTCCAAGCTTGAAATGTATCAACTCTTCTACAAAATATTAAAACCATGCCCTCTCGTAAAAGAGGTTCGCTTGCTGGGTGGTGATACAGATAGTTTCTTTTTAGGAATTACCACTCAAAAAGATTTAAATTTTAATGAAGTAGCTAAGTCATTAGAAAAATATTTCGACACGTCTAACTACAATCCCACTCATCCACTCTATTCCATACAGAATAAAGCCAAACTTGGTTGTTTTAAGGATGAAACAGCAGGAAAGGAAATAGATAAAATGATTCTCCTCCGTCCTGAAATGTATTCCATGAAATTAAAAGAATGTGCAGATAGTATTAAGCGTGCTAAAGGTATATCAAAATCCATTGTTCACAAAATGAAACATCGGTCCTATAAGAAGGCCTATGAAAATAAAACTATAACGTTTGTCAATATGACAATCTTAAAATCTCAAGTTCATACTGTGAAAACGCACACGTTCAAGAAACGAGCGCTTTCAGCATGGGAGGATAAGAGGTGTTGGATAGGACATAACACATCTCTTCCACATGGACATCCTGACACAAACATACCTCCACCCAAAAGAATAAAACTTACGCTACCACATTCAGGAGACGTCTTAACATAATCAACTTTAACTCAGTATTTTGATGTTGCTTTTTGTAGATATACATGGTTGTTTTATGTATCGCATTAGATCGTTTCTTCCTTGTGAATATATGCCTACAGTCAGCCCATTCCCCCTATATCTGTGAAAAGACTTTTTCATACACATTTTTATTTCAATAAACATATCACAATGACTTCACTTTGTTTTCCGAAACACTTAAGTTACGAGGGATTTAGTATCTTTGACATGGATGCACTCATGTAGACCATTTGTAATTTTGATAGAAATAGAGGGTATAGTTTGTTTGACGACGGGATGATAGAAAATGGATTCAAACATCTTCTCGACTATTCCATATGAAGCGTCTTTATCATGAATGAAATCACGTAAAATGTCTTCTTTTTTCTCACCAACAGAAATAGGAAGAATCAAATCACTTTGAATGTAAAGGTGCTGTTCATGTTTATCAAGTGTCATTGGTGTTTCTATACCAATCATATGCGCAGCAGTAAACATATTTTGTAGCATTGAAAAACCAAAGAGTTTTTTCAAATTTTTGCTGAATTGACATTGAATGTCATCACCCAGTTTCAGAACAACGCGTTGATTTTCAATTGAAAACGAAATGTGGTGTGTCTTTACATCATATTTACTTTTCATCACATGCTTCAACTTCTGTTGTATATAAGAAGGATTTACTACATGAATGAAGCTTTCAACTGTATGATATAGACGCGGCATTATATTGATAGCAACTTTAGATTCTTCATAAGACTGGTAAATTTTCTTGATGCGATCACCATAGATGTCCGCCCACCATTCATCATTAACTGAATCAGCTTTAGTGTGATATTCATGAGAAGCATACACCACACCGCTTCCAATAATAGGTGTATAATGTCTTACAAAATGACGCAAGGTTGGAGAGAAATAAACTGTAAGTTTGTCATTATATTTCTGAATGACCAACTTATTTTTGTCCGCCATAATTTTCTCTCCATACTTCTTACCCACAGTCTCATTCCATCGTTTTACTAACTCAATAAGTGATAAAGGTTGAACACCACGCTTTTTCAAAATGATGCGTTCTTCACATTCTACAACATCTTCATCAAATATTTAAAATTTATAATGAAATTTGTTGATTCGATTTGAATAAACTTTTTTAACATTTGCAGTAGCAATTTACGTTAGATGTAGTCCATGGCCAAAACCGAGATGCGGATAGAATTCATTATCCAACCTCAGTGTAAGACCTTTAGTAAAAGAATGAAAGCGAAGGAACTGTCTCCCACTCCAATGATAGATAGTAAACTCATAAACTTTCTGATCCTTATTCTTCATGATGGAAGTATTACCACTGTTGAATGCCTTAATAATTTTCTCATTCCCGAATGGTTCATAATAATCTGATTTTATCTGAATCCATTCATAGTTACACTTTCCATCCGACGTTAAATTGTATGGGAACTGGAATGCATTATTCATCATTATTCCATCATGGGTGCGAGGAGTCAATATCATTTCTTCCAAATCATTCACATTCTGAATATTGCTATCATAGCAAATACTAGAAACGCCAACCTCCCATTCACCTTCTAAATGTAGTGGGCGATTTAATTCTACTCGATAGTCTGATGGTTTATTTTTGGGAAATTTATTCATAGAAGCATTACTGGGCAAGTAGATTAGAAACGAGTCCTTATTTTCACTTTCCATATTATTCACATTGGAAAAATATTATCATACTTCTGCATTAACTCTTCATTCGGAAATGGAGTGTGATACTTGTCACAGCATCTTTATGAAAAGGAATCAACGCACCAGCATCGTCATAAATTGCAATATCAATTTGTGGGATGTAGTTTGATTTCAGCTTAGTATAATGCACTTTCTTGAAAGTATGCTCAGATAAAATACTGCAGCTTTTTGGCTGGTATGGTATCATTGCTAGCAATGGAGCTTCAACATCTCCCACACGTACATCTTCACCAATATTGGAATATATCTGAAAATAGTTAATACGACGCGATAGTGACATGTCTGCGCTAGCTTTGGTTACAGTACCACTTTTAAAGATATTTTGATCAAAACCCAAAATGTCCATTAGAGTTTTATCCATAATTAGTTCAATACCTTTTCCACTTATAGTGAGAGACAAAACACCTATTTCAGAAAATGAAATTTGTTGCTCATTAATCACTTCATTTAAATAATTTACAACCAATTTAACTGAAGTAATAATGCGAGGCATCAACACTCTTGTTTCATGTAAGATACCACCTAAAGGCTCTACACACTTTCTGTATAAAGATACGGTCCATTCTGTATCAAATTGATTTGACCTTTCACATGGTAAATGTTGCATATCAAATTTTCCATGAACAGCTGCAGAACGATGTCGTAAGAACTGATGAAAATCTTTTGAACAAACTAATACTAGATCATCATCATTTAATTTGCTTATTGCAATATGATTAGATGATTTGATATAAGTCAATGTCGCCACTTGTTTACCATCAACTCGAAGGAGATAATTAAGTTTCTTCAATAATGTTTCAGGAGTCATGTTTGTCTTTCTTGGCTTAATCACAATCTTCTTTACCAACGTCTTCTAATTTTTTGGAATAAGATCTACATAATAAGCTTCCTCTCGATATATTAACTGTTTATGACCACTTGGGTGGTAATTAACGTCATAATTATCATAGCTTGTTAAGGCGCTAGCGAGGTAACCTAAATCATTTCTTAAACTTGGACTTAAACCAACAATCCAATCTTTCTCAACTACATGATGTACATAATTATGATCATCATTGTGCGGAGTAAATTGAACAATATGTTTACACGCTTTATTCAAGAAATCATATATAAACTTTTTACATGATAAGAGATCTTTCTTTGGCCACTGTGGAATGTATACTCGACAGCCCTTTTCACATTGGTAAGCAGCTGTGCGTCTCATATTAATAGTCATCACCTCATGATCAAAAGTATAGACACAGTTGCTATGAACAAGTTCAGTGACACCCACTTCCCACTTTCCATTTAGCTGTTGTGCATGATCAATGGGAGTAGAAAAGAGTGCGGCTCGATTACTAGCAAATCTATTTGCGGCCGCATTGCTAAGCAAAATATGATAAAACGACATTTTGATATTGCTGATCTGCGACTTTGCATAACATCATGAAGACTTGGATTTTGGACTCTCTACAATATATCAGAGTTGATCGTGATGGAAACGTACATTTCAAAAATTCTCATGGTCATACATCAAGAGGTATTACATTAACATGGCGACAATTTGTCAACCTCAATGATATCATGAGGGATTTGGAATATTTTGAAAAATTAAGATTCATCTCCTTGGGTGATCAAGTTTGGCTTCAACGTCGCAACAATGAAATTCAAATCTGCCATTCTCATTCCGCAAACTGTTTCTCATTTCGCAAATACAATTGGGAGAAGTATAAAAGATACATACATCGCTCCATCATGACATTTATTCGTCGTGAGTTCATCGCCCTACTATGCAAATCTTAATCAGACATGACTACCACGCACCAAGAGTTGGAAATTAGATTCCCTACAACGTATTGAAACGGATCATGATCGAAACGTCTATTTCAAAGATTCAACTGGAAATGTGAGAAGAGAGTTTGCTTTATCTTATCGTCATTTTCAATCTTTACATCATATCATGAAGGATTTGAAATACTTCTATATGAAAAGACATTCACGTATTGGAAATCGCATCTGGTTGCGCGTCAACAAACGGCGAATTCAACTCTATCATTCCCAACTCCATACTAACTTCACATTTCATCAAGGTAGTTGGGAAAAGTATAAAAGGAAGGTACATAGCTCAATTTACTCATTCTTTCATCATGAAGCGCCATCGCTACACCATTGTCAACATTCTCCGTCGCTTCAGACTCTACACCAAAATCGATCTCACAACATTACACCGACACCTTCCAATCAGCAAGTATTACCCGGGCCGTCCTCAAATGTTAGTGGTGAAGATGAACAATTCACGGAATCTTCAACTCTTCCCAAATGGGACTGTACAGATTCTCGGCGCCCTTTCTCATTCATCGGCGCAGTCAATGCGCTTAGAGCTACAGAGACTACTACGTCGGATATGGAAGAGGGAGAGGTGTGCACCTTTTATGATGTGCTGCGCGAGTGAACATATCTGTAACATCTTTTGAATTCTTACTTTCTTTTAATAAATCATCCAATACAACAACATCATTAGACTGAAGTTTATCCACTGGAATAATTCCTTCATGTCGAATAAAGTTGCGACTTTGCAATTCCTGAAACAGCGACGGTTGATAAATACCATAACACCAAATCACTCGATTGATAGGTTCCTTAAACAACTCCCTTCTTTTATCCAATAAATTCAGCGTGAAAACAGTTTTACCTGCATGAGATGGACCTGATACAGTCAGAACTTTATCACATTGAAGTCTGAATGAAACGCAATTTCGTAGCATATCGCTTAAGTAACTTTCGTTGTTTTGGCGCTAATTTCTTCGTCCTCAACTTTCTCACATGAGAAATAATTTCACGAATTAATTTATCGTTAGCATGTCGTATAGCATTGTATCGCTGATTTGCTTTCATTCGTCGGAGAGCTTGAATGGCTGAAGAAAACTTTTGACTCTTACGTTTCGTCATTTTACGTTTCGCCATTTTCCGTGTTAGTCTTCGCTAAAACCTATCTTTACCACATTTGCATAGGTACTAACTATTGCGGCATAAGTGACACTCGAAATGAGCAATATCACAGTGGTTACATTTGCAAAGTTGAATGCAATTACGTATGAAACAGCGTTGACAAAAAGCGTGCTTACATCTCTTGAAGATGCGCTTTTCATTTCCATCCCTTCGCTTACATACATCGCAACACATAGTTTCACCGTTACTGATGTCTATAGCAAGTCTTTTTGAAGATATGAATTTGCTAGCCTTTTCTAAATAATAGACGCATGTACAGAAGGAATATACTTCGAGAGTGAGCAGACATAGCTCGAAAACCAGTTGTGCTACAATCAAGTACCACTGCATTTTCAATTTTTCTTTATGGAAAGTTGAATGTGAAAAACCAAAATTAAGTTTGCTATGTATGGAGTCATCAGGGAGGAACCATGTGGCTGCATGAAGCAAGGTTTCGGCCCCTAACCTCCAACCTATACCACATGGCGGGGCCAGGCCAACCATATCGAATGTACGATATGGAAGGTCTCTCCAAGACTGAGGAAACATAGCAGAACCAAACCGAAAATAAATTTTTTAATATATTAGGACAAAAGGACGCACTTGAAACTAGAAGAGGTTATCTTAGCCCAACATGCCAATGATATGGAATTCTTGGAGAAGGACAATGCAAGAATTAACCAGCAAATTATTCTTATAACCCCGTCCTTTAAAGATATCAAAAATGCCCTTAGCTCTTGAAATGAAGGCGGAAGCATCAGAAGAAATCCTAGCGAATCTGATGAGTTGGGCAGCAAAGATGTTTAAGCCAGTGTTCAAAGGCATGTTACTCTCGGGGAAAGTATACAGCACCACTGGGAAGCTGAACTCATCAACCTTATGGTAAACCTCTGTGATGTAATGGCCACCATCTTCGATCCTGATTTTAACATCCAAATAATTAACACATTTGTTGTTGTCCCCGCTTCTGCAAGCCAAGAGATCTACCGGGTAGATTTCAGGAAGGATCTTATCAAAATGTTTAAAGTTAAACACACAAATGTCATCGACATACCTAGTGGTACGAGAGAGAAGTTTTGCTAAGCCAAATCTCTTACTCGCTAGGAGTCCCCTCACAAAATAAAACTCCCTGCAAGCCAAAAACAGGTCAGCTAAGAGCGAGCTGGAATTCCCACCCATAGGTATGCCTCGAATTTGCTTGAAGACAAGTCCCCCGAAAGTGACAAAAGTGTTATTCAGGATAAAACTAATTGCATTAAGGAATTGGGTTTTGGACCAGCAGTGATACCCTCTGTATTTTTTATTCGAGAAGAAGGTTCTATAATAGCCAATGCAAATAAAGCTCTTGGAACTGCTAAAAATTAACTCACATAAGTCTTTCAAGGACTCCATAACCTGGTCTAAATTAAGATTCGTATGAGAGTGTGGAGAAATCATAAACTTGTAAGGAGTGGCAATTCAAACACGACATCCTGTCAAGGAATTCCCCAGAAGAGTTAATGCTCCAGAAGGCGTTCACACCAGAATTATGCTTGATGGAAAGGCAATAACTACTAAACTTGTCCCGGATCAATTGCAAACCTTTGTTCACCAGTATGGCCAAATCTTTGGAAGTGCTGTTCCTAGCACCAGCTATGAATCTACTTTTATACGGATTTTTGTGCAATTTAGGTATCCAGAAAAGTTTAGGTAAAACCATAAACTTATCTTTAACCGTTATGCCAAAGGAATCCTTGAGGGTGGTGCAATGTTCGGCAATTACGTCATTAATGGAAGAAATTACTGGTGCGTAAGTCTGATTACCAACAGCATTGAAACTTCTAAGGTCAAAGCCTAGTTCGTTCAAGAGGACAATGAGGTAATACTTCCTACACACAATGACAAAATTGTTGGCGGCCTTATCCGCCGGAGTAATGACGTAATTCTTCTGAAAGTTTGAGATGAAGTTTTTACACTCCTTAGATCTTAGTATCTCGTGCGAATGCAAAGATGGAAAGCTAGAACTTAGGAAGGAAATGCGATTTCTAATTATCTTAAGGACAGCCTCCGACCAATTCTGGAAGTCAGAATTCTTAAGGGCGTATTTTCTGCAGGATTTTTTCAGGTGAGCTCCGACCTAAAATCTTGAAACAGCTCTAACCTTTGAACGGCTGGTCCGATTGAATCGCAACAAAAAAATTCGTCGAGCAGTTTTTTCTCCTCTTTCAAACGAGTAGCTGTAAGACAAAATCCGTCCACTAGAACCAAAGTTAGAAGATCGCTGTCGGGGGGGGGGGTCAGTGAAATTTGATGAAAAATGTTTTGGTGAGGGTCCCAGGTCGAAATTCCACACTTTGGAGAATTTTCAAAATTTTACCCATACAAAGCCACTCTGACACTTAGAATTTTTTCAGGTGAGCTACGACAGTCCACCCTCCCAACCTGGCCGGCACACCACGCCAACCTGGAGAGCGCAGCACACACCACCTCGCGCTACGTCGGCCGGCCAGAGGGGGGGGACGTCAGACACGAAGCAACACGACGGCACACCACGACCGACTCGACTGACAGGAGGGGGGGGGACGTCAGACTCGAAGCAACACGGCGGCTCACCACGACCGACTTGACTGACAGGAGGGGGGGACGTCAGCGACGGCGGCCATCTTGGGCGGTCCAGTGGTGGAGTTTTACTTACTACTATTCCATCACTAGAATTCGGCTCTTTAAGGAAAACAAAATTAGTTTTCAAGAATTACTCACTTTTACTGTGACAGCACCCTTTTCGATCAAATACATTGTGGCGAGCATATCCCGACTGATTGGGTGCTTTTTGGCAGGAGGAAATTCATCCATAATGCGCATCTTCATTTCGTTGATTTTCTTGTCAGACTCTGTGTTGAATTCTACATTACCATCCACCAATTTCGCAGCCAAATGTAATGGATTATTTCCATCTTCATCGGCCATTTCCAATGAACAATCTGAAATGCATTATTCACAATATTAATATCAAGTAAACATACTTTCAGCAAGGCGTTGGTCGCAAAGGTCCGACAGAAAAAAGGTGTTCGGATGCCAAATAAGTTAACCAAAACGTAAAAAGCCCAGATTCTATCCTCACACATTCTTTTCATAGTTTATTGCATTACATCTATATTTTCTGGAACACGAAGTGCATGTAGAACATGAAACACGACAAAATTAAAAAGTGAATGTCCGAGAACGAAGAATACAAAGTTAAACAAATGCCCTTCACGAAATTCTCAGAAGAAAATTACATCAATAAATAATACAATAAAAGTTAATCAAAATTACATTGAATGATCAAAAACTGCGTTCCGTGTGGACTGCAAGACAAAAGTAGGACCAAGTCGACGCCGGCCGAAAACCACCGAGTCCGACTTTGCAGCCCTGGTTTTTGCTGATGATTGTTATTTACATCTGCATGAACGACAGGAACTACGTTCAAAGGGTTCCTGGTCATTTATGGTGAGGGGAGCAGTCTGCTATGATGGAGTGCGTCAACTTGCAGCTAAAATGTCGATTATCGGGAGTTCCAGAGGATACCTGTTGCAATTCTCCGCTTGATGTCCAGTCGACATATTTTGCAATACGATAGTACCCCACACCACACATCTGCTTCGACTTGACATTACATGGAAATGAAAGTCAAACGACGATTAACAGAAAGGCTAGCACAAATCCTTGAGGTTAACTTAATTGAGCATCTGTGAGATTACTTGAAAAGATATGTGAAACAGTTCACGTCAACGACCCTTGATGATAACCGTTTGGGCAGCGGCTGGGCAGCAATATCGGACGAAAAACATTAGCTGTCTGACTCTGTGTGAAAGCATGAACAGGCGAATTGAAGCTGTAGCGTCTGCTTAAGGTGGAAACACCAGATTCTGACTTTCTTTGTCAATGAACTCTTCATTCCCTATTGAAATTGTGATTTTTATAAACATAACATTTATTCTTTATCTGATGTTTTCACTCAATCGCCTCATTCCTTATAAGCAGCTGAAATTATAAAAAATAGAATTTATCTTTGGATTGAGAGAAAATCTATATTCTTTGACAGAATCATAGGTATTAACGCCTGAAATATGAACATAAATGACAGGAGGAAATAAGTTGTTTTAACTGATTTAATGTACAAGACTGATCTAAAATGAGTGTGACTACTTATCACACTCAAAACTTTTGATCGCGTGTATATTGTTTCGGATTCATGCGAATTCTCGAATTTTGGATTCACATTCAGCCCTGCTTTTCGCGGACATCACACATACAAACAGGTACGTTGATAAGGTACACAGATAAGTTGTTGTAACAATACTAGTAACAATCATGATCAAAAATCAGTTTTCAATTTGTACCACTCAAAATAAATAAAAAATCTCCCTTGGCGGAAGCGACGTAAATTTCAGCGCTGCGCGGACGATTCCTGAATTCCGCGCCATTTCCGCGCACCATAGGAAACGCTCTGTGAAGCGATTCAAAAACTAAAATATGCTATCTGTCTATTAGTCGGCAGACTTCTACGTTAATAGGCGCAAAACAACTAATTAACAGGCGATCAATGTAAGAGACTATTTAAAAACAATATTTGCAAGTAGTAAGTAAAACTCCACTTCTGGACCGCGCAAGATGGCCGCCGTCGCTGACGTCCCCCCCTCCTGTCCGTCGTGTCGGTCGTGGTGTGGCGTCGTGTTGCTTCGAGTCTTACGTCCCCCCCTCCTGTCCGTCGAGTCGGTCGTGGTGTGCCGCCGTGTTGCTTCGAGTCTGACGTCCCCCCCCCTCTGGCCGGCCGTTGTAGCGCGCGGTGATGTGCCGGCCAGGTTGGCGTGGTGTGCCGGCCAGGTTGGGAGGGTGGACTGTCGTAGCTCACCTGAAAAAATCCTAAGTGTCAGAGTGACTTTGTATGGGTAAAATTTTGAAAATTTTCCAAAGTGTGGAATTTCGACCTGGGACCCTCACCAAAACATTTTTCATCAAATTTCACGGACCCCCCCCCCCCGACAGCAATCTTCTAACTTTGGTTCTAGTGGACGGATTTTGTCTTACAGCTACTCGTTTGAAAGAGGAGAAAAAACTGCTCGACGACATGTTTGCCGCAAGTCAATCATACCAGCGGTTCAAAAGTTAGAGCTGTTACAAAATTCTAGGTCGGAGCTCACCTGAAAAAATCCTGTGTCAGAGTGACTTTGTATGGGCAAAATTTTGAAAATTTTCCAAAGTGACATTTCGACCTAGGACCCTGACCAAAGTTTGTTTCATCAAATTTCTCCGAACGAGGGGGGGAGGGGGGATCAGTGAAATTTTATGAAAAATGTTTTGGTAAAGGTCCCAGGTCGAAATTCGGAAGTTTTAAATTTTTCAAAATTTTCACCACACTGGAGCTCCCACACTTAGGAATTTTTTCACTTGTGGCATGTTACATGGACATGTGCTAACGCACCGACTTCCCGTGGTCAGTCGTCATATGATATGGTTCAGGTGTCATATGATAGAGAATGATGAGACGAATCGTTTGCAACAAACCGCATGTCGCTACGATGAATACTTTCGAAGATAGAGCCATTTTAAGTTTTCTTCCGAGCATATATAAACCCCCGACAACGTAAGTTTCATCACTTCATCGAAAGACGAGGTAAGCGACGGTCGTCGCTCTGAGCTCCCGATATCGGGTGTTTCAAAGGACTCTATCTTTTGAAGTAGGCAAGCTATCTTCTTACTTCAAAGTTTGTGTGATAGAGTTTGATAGTGTCTTTACTACTGATAAATTTTTTTAAAAGTAGTATGAGTAGTAAAATGCGGAATTTTTTTAAAATTCTTAATTTTCAGTTTTTTCAAAGTTTTAACATATAGACTAAGGTTTTCAAGTATGCTGAGTTCAAATCTGCTATCAGATTTTAAATTTAACTAAGTCTAAGGCAGCTTTGAGGGGTTAGATCCCAGCTACTGATCACTACCTTTGACTCGGCGTTGCTGTTACCACTTCGGGGCAGTGACAATGATGTCTTCAGCTGTAAATAGCGGGTATCGGGGAAGATATCTCACTTCCCTAGTGATCAGTACAAGGCCTTCGGGCTGTCGACGGGATCGAGTGCCACTCACTACACTCAAATCTATCATTCCTCACTAAGTGTAATGCTTTAGGAATATGACTGTACTACATGATTCCAAACTTATACAAATTTCATTATCTTACAGTTAACGATAAAATCTCAGTAATGGCAAATGACAAGAACCGAAAATTCCACATCAAAATGTGTACATGTGGGCGAATCAATCGCAGTGCGGACGCCAAGGCGCATGTGAAGAAGGCGGGCACCGACCACATGATTATCTCGAATAGGGTTGCGTGTGTAAAGTGTAGTGTTGAAGGGTGATGAGGATGAGGCGCGTTTTTACAGAGTGCATGCTGACTGTAGTGGAGGCTTGGTGAATGACTTGCGATTCACGCAGTTGATTGTTGAAGAGAAGAGAGGGAGCGAATGTTGGCGATAGAGCGAGAGGGCAAGGTTGAGAATGTTGTTGAGAATGATGAGTTGGCGAGAGCAGTTGCGTCGTTGGAGGCTGAGATTGGGCGAAAGAGAGTGCTTGAGAGTGATGATGAGGATGATGTAGATTTAGATAGGGAGCGTGTGAGGAAGTTGAGCTCTTCTTCCTCGGAGGTCTCCAACATAGTTGTTGAGGACCCCCCGCAGAGCTCATCTTCCCCAAAAGTGAAGTGGTGGGATTCGTAAGCAGTCGGCGAGGTGGTTGAAGGATGAAGAGTAGAGGCATGTATCGCAGCAGATGGCGCATGATTTGTTCGTGAATAAGTATGAGAGTTTGAAGAAGGTGAAGGATGAAGTCGTGAAGGAGTTCGATGAGTTGAAAAAGAAGGAACTGAAGTCGAAGGAGGTAGCGGATGAGAATATTCGAATGAGGCGTAGTGTGACTGATTTGAAGAAGAAGACGCGAGAGTTGGATGATGACTGTGAGAAGAGGGCGAGTGCTGCAGAGAGAAGAATGAGAGATGCAGAAGCGAAGTTTGAGGAGATGATGAAGGAGATGAGTGTGTTGAGAGCGAGGAATGTTGAGTTGGAGAGGAATGTGGCTCGGCGGGGTGATGAGAGGCAGGCGTTTGAGAAGTTGGAGCGCATGAGGGATGACTGGAATCGTGTGAATGAGGATAGGTTGTTTGAATTTCACATCCCTATTCGGGATAATCATTTGGATGGACAAGTCCTTGTAAATCAAAGTCTCTACGAGTCCATCATATGCTACAACGGCCATCCAACTAAGAAATGCTTACATGCCAGCCTGAGAATGCGCGGTCATCTGCACAAATTCTCTATTAGAAAGCGCGCGAGACTACCTAAGGATGGCTAACTTGGTAAGTGAAAAGTAAATAAGATAGTATATCCTATTCTAATACATATCATTTTCATTGCAGATCTTTGCCCGCCTTCACCACCCCATCACGACACTCCCGAGAACGAACCATCGGCTCTCTTAAGGGCCACCTAGGGGCAAGACATGATAGAACCTCCACGCGGTTTGCCCTGGGCAGTCTTCGGACTGGAGAATACTATCATTAAGTTGAATCTTCTATCAGTCAACTTGAACGTTGCGTCGCGTTAGAGGGGTATATAAACCACTGCCTCTCATTTCATTTCATTTCAATCATGCAGACGCCGAACAGTCAAGTCAGCTCTCCTCGCGGACCGCAGTTAAGGCCCCGAAATTTATTTGAGGAGTTTGTCAGGCTAGAGGAGCAAGACAGAGTCCACAATAATCTTGCTCGGATTGGCAATCCGATGACAGCAAGTGTTGTCAATCCAACGGAATGGCGCTACATTCCACTTTTCAGCCACGTGCCAATTAGCGTGGAAGCCGACACTGCTACCAAAGAGAGAGTCAAAGACTCTCTCAGCAGAATTGGTAGGGTGTAAGATGACGTTACTCCCGAGAACGAACCACCGGCTCTCTTAAGGGCCACCATGGGGCAAGATTTGATAGAACCTCCTCGCGGTTTGTCCTGGGCAGTCTTCAGACTGGCGAATACTATCATTAAGTTGAATCTGCTATCAGTCAACTTGAACGTTATGCAGTCGATTGCTATCCCTGAAGCATTCTGATTCGCTGTTGAGCAATTCATTGTTGAAAACCCTATATAAGCCAGAAGATTGTAGCGCTTCTCATTCAATTTTAAGTCACGATGGAAGCAACATCTGCTAGCACCATTCCCGTCTTCATCGATGAAGACAACGACATTCCCGAGTTCATCATCCTCGACGAGTGGGATGAAGAGGATGAGAATGAGGGGAAGATCAAGAAGATCGTTTGGACGGATGAGGTATGGACTCCGAATACCACTCGCATCCGAAAGGTGCCAGATGCACCACCACGGCTTAGGCGGTATAGGGTCTATGACAACCTAACCGTCATACCACTTGACTATTCCAGCCAATAGTCAAATTCACACCCCGAGAACGAACCATCGGCTCTCTTAAGGGCCACCATGGGGCAAGACATGATAGAACCTCCACGCGGTTTGCCCTGGGCAGTCTTCGGACTGGCGAATACTATCATTAAGTTGAATCTGCTATCAGATTTTAAATTTAACTAAGTCTAAGGCAGCTTTGAGGGGTTAGATCCCAGCTACTGATCACTACCTTTGACTCGGCGTTGCTGTTACCACTTCGGGGCAGTGACAATGATGTCTTCAGCTGTAAATAGCGGGTATCGGGGAAGATATCTCACTTCCCTAGTGATCAGTACAAGGCCTTCGGGCTGTCGACGGGATCGAGTGCCACTCACTACACTCAAATCTATCATTCCTCACTAAGTGTAATGCTTTAGGAATATGACTGTACTACATGATTCCAAACTTATACAAATTTCATTATCTTACAGTTAACGATAAAATCTCGGTAATGGCAAATGACAAGAACCGAAAATTCCACATCAAAATGTGTACATGTGGGCGAATCAATCGCAGTGCGGACGCCAAGGCGCATGTGAAGAAGGCGGGCACCGACCACATGATTATCTCGAATAGGGTTGCGTGTGTAAAGTGTAGTGTTGAAGGGTGATGAGGATGAGGCGCGTTTTTACAGAGTGCATGCTGACTGTAGTGGAGGCTTGGTGAATGACTTGCGATTCACGCAGTTGATTGTTGAAGAGAAGAGAGGGAGCGAATGTTGGCGATAGAGCGAGAGGGCAAGGTTGAGAATGTTGTTGAGAATGATGAGTTGGCGAGAGCAGTTGCGTCGTTGGAGGCTGAGATTGGGCGAAAGAGAGTGCTTGAGAGTGATGATGAGGATGATGTAGATTTAGATAGGGAGCGTGTGAGGAAGTTGAGCTCTTCTTCCTCGGAGGTCTCCAACATAGTTGTTGAGGACCCCCCGCAGAGCTCATCTTCCCCAAAAGTGAAGTGGTGGGATTCGTAAGCAGTCGGCGAGGTGGTTGAAGGATGAAGAGTAGAGGCATGTATCGCAGCAGATGGCGCATGATTTGTTCGTGAATAAGTATGAGAGTTTGAAGAAGGTGAAGGATGAAGTCGTGAAGGAGTTCGATGAGTTGAAAAAGAAGGAACTGAAGTCGAAGGAGGTAGCGGATGAGAATATTCGAATGAGGCGTAGTGTGACTGATTTGAAGAAGAAGACGCGAGAGTTGGATGATGACTGTGAGAAGAGGGCGAGTGCTGCAGAGAGAAGAATGAGAGATGCAGAAGCGAAGTTTGAGGAGATGATGAAGGAGATGAGTGTGTTGAGAGCGAGGAATGTTGAGTTGGAGAGGAATGTGGCTCGGCGGGGTGATGAGAGGCAGGCGTTTGAGAAGTTGGAGCGCATGAGGGATGACTGGAATCGTGTGAATGAGGATAGGTTGTTTGAATTTCACATCCCTATTCGGGATAATCATTTGGATGGACAAGTCCTTGTAAATCAAAGTCTCTACGAGTCCATCATATGCTACAACGGCCATCCAACTAAGAAATGCTTACATGCCAGCCTGAGAATGCGCGGTCATCTGCACAAATTCTCTATTAGAAAGCGCGCGAGACTACCTAAGGATGGCTAACTTGGTAAGTGAAAAGTAAATAAGATAGTATATCCTATTCTAATACATATCATTTTCATTGCAGATCTTTGCCCGCCTTCACCACCCCATCACGACACTCCCGAGAACGAACCATCGGCTCTCTTAAGGGCCACCTAGGGGCAAGACATGATAGAACCTCCACGCGGTTTGCCCTGGGCAGTCTTCGGACTGGAGAATACTATCATTAAGTTGAATCTTCTATCAGTCAACTTGAACGTTGCGTCGCGTTAGAGGGGTATATAAACCACTGCCTCTCATTTCATTTCATTTCAATCATGCAGACGCCGAACAGTCAAGTCAGCTCTCCTCGCGGACCGCAGTTAAGGCCCCGAAATTTATTTGAGGAGTTTGTCAGGCTAGAGGAGCAAGACAGAGTCCACAATAATCTTGCTCGGATTGGCAATCCGATGACAGCAAGTGTTGTCAATCCAACGGAATGGCGCTACATTCCACTTTTCAGCCACGTGCCAATTAGCGTGGAAGCCGACACTGCTACCAAAGAGAGAGTCAAAGACTCTCTCAGCAGAATTGGTAGGGTGTAAGATGACGTTACTCCCGAGAACGAACCACCGGCTCTCTTAAGGGCCACCATGGGGCAAGATTTGATAGAACCTCCTCGCGGTTTGTCCTGGGCAGTCTTCAGACTGGCGAATACTATCATTAAGTTGAATCTGCTATCAGTCAACTTGAACGTTATGCAGTCGATTGCTATCCCTGAAGCATTCTGATTCGCTGTTGAGCAATTCATTGTTGAAAACCCTATATAAGCCAGAAGATTGTAGCGCTTCTCATTCAATTTTAAGTCACGATGGAAGCAACATCTGCTAGCACCATTCCCGTCTTCATCGATGAAGACAACGACATTCCCGAGTTCATCATCCTCGACGAGTGGGATGAAGAGGATGAGAATAAGGGGAAGATCAAGAAGATCGTTTGGACGGATGAGGTATGGACTCCGAATACCACTCGCATCCGAAAGGTGCCAGATGCACCACCACGGCTTAGGCGGTATAGGGTCTATGACAACCTAACCGTCATACCACTTGACTATTCCAGCCAATAGTCAAATTCACACCCCGAGAACGAACCATCGGCTCTCTTAAGGGCCACCATGGGGCAAGACATGATAGAACCTCCACGCGGTTTGCCCTGGGCAGTCTTCGGACTGGCGAATACTATCATTAAGTTGAATCTGCTATCAGTCAACTTGAACGTTGCAAATGAAGTTCGGTGTAATACTTCCTTTCGACGGGCGTTCCTGTAAAGGGCGGCGGTGAAACCCGTAGCTATGTATACCGCAAGGGACATTCGGCAATGGTCAATCTTGTTTAACCTCTCTGCGTCATGTTTGCAAGTGATTGCCTCTGTCTCAACGTAGTATGCATTCGCGCCAGGGCGACATTTAGCCAACTGTCGAAGGTTGCCTTATAAACTTTCCATTGCATACGTTATGAGAACCATGAGTTCTACCTGTATCAATGAGACGAATTGATGAATGGAATGAAATGGGAGGACACTCACGCGCCACACGCAACATAACACACTTCTCTCTTCCGTAGTCTAACAAGCTCTACACATGGATCGAAGTCGATTGCTATCCCTGTATCAGAAGTGTAAGCTATCTTAATTTTATTTAACACTATTTCAACTACCATCATCGCCCATATGAAATGTTATAAGATTTAAAAGTTAGACTAAGCGTGCTACTATTTCCAAATGAAAAAGTATACATGGTTAAATCATCCACTTAAGCCCATCCGTAGTCTAACAAGCTCTTTACACATGGTTCGCAGTCGATTGCTATCCCTGTATCAGAAGTGTAAGCCATCTTAATTTTATTTAACACTATTTCAACTACCATCATCGCCCATATGAAATGTTATAAGATTTAAAAGTTAGACTAAGCGTGCTACTATTTCCAAATGAAAAAGTATACATGGTTAAATCATCCACTTAAGCCCATCCGTAGTCTAACAAGCTCTTTACACATGGATCGCAGTCGATTGCTATCCCTGTATCAGAAGTGCAAGCCATCTTAATTTTATTTAACACTATTTCATCTACCATCATCGTCCAAATGAAAAAGTATACATGGTTAAATCATCCACTGAAGCCCCATTCAAGTAAGTCAGTATGAAAGCAAAGATAATACGAAATAAAAATTTATTATGGCATGTATTTCAAAAGGTCTTCATCGTCAAATATCGTCCCAGAGTCTGGCTTCACATAGATAGTTCACAAAAACAGTTCACTTGCTTTAATCGTTCTTCCAGTGCGAGCCTCACTTTGTCGATATACTCCCACTCCGCCATAGTTCGTGGCTGGGAGTTAGGGGTGTACCACTCCCATAATTGGTGGAGAAGTGGAGATACTTCCACCTCACGCCTGTTAAGTCGGGACACTCCTTCTCACATACACTCTCTTCGTCGTCCGCTGGTAATGACAACTTTCTGATATTGTCCAGTCGGTACACCTTCTCTACCTTCCCCTTCGTTGGAGCGTTTGGTGCAACGAGCGCCTTTGGTGTTGAGCATGGAGAAGAGAATTTTGTGTTTGGTGTTGTCGGAGGGCTTGTCATGTTTAACACACTTAAGCACATTTAAACTACCAAAAACGTTGTATAATAAGAAAGCTGTCATCAATGTCGATTGTAAATCAGTGTTTCAAATATGCAGTCCTATCCATCCTTCACTATAATGATATCAACGCGCATCGAGATCGCACCTATAGCTATAGACAGTGGGAGGATGAACTAGACTTTGAAGGTTGTGATAGTAACAACATGAAAATCAAAGATGTAGAAACGTTCGAAAAACAATCAGATTAAAATTGTCGTTCACGTGTGGGAGAAGGGGTTGAAGGGTGCCCGCTATAATTCACGTTCAACTTGTTATGAACGTGTAGTCAACCTCTTATTAGTAAAACAAGATGATAGCGAGGAATGGCACTACTGTGGTATTCCCAAAATCTCTCGCTTGTACACACACTTGGGGCACTCTAAAGGAGGTGAACATTTTGTATGCGACCGCTGCATCCGCTCCTTTTGGAGTAAAGATAAATTTGAAACTCACTATGAATGGTGCAAGCGAGGTAAATTACAAATGGAACGCATGCCCAAAGATAAAATATTTTCACATAGGGATAATGGTGACGAATTAAGTCCCCTGCGTGTCATTTACGCAGACATAGAATGCTACATTGATGATAACATCCACAAGCCAGCAGCCATATCCTGCTATGAAGTATGGCATGACCACTTTAGAAATAGGCAAAACAAAATGCATACTTGGCAAGGTGAAGATTGTATTTCAAAATTTCTAGAATTTCTCGATAAAGCTGCTAAATTTCAACAATCATATGATTCCCAATTGCAGCGTAAGTCACTACATATGTCAGATGAAGACAAACAGAAATTCGAAAGTTGCACATCCTGTCCTAAATGTCATAAAACGTTTGATGACGATAAAATCAAGAAAGTGCGTGATCATGATCACATCACTGGTAAATTTAGAAACGCACTCTGCTCCAAATGTAACTTTTCACTTAGGTTGAGACGTCGTGTACTACCCGTCATTTTTCATAACTTTAAGGGCTATGACAGTCATATGCTCATAAAAGAAGGGTTGAGCCAGATGAAATCGTGGCAGTTCAATGTTATAGCACAAACGAGAGAAAAATTCATGGCAATGACAGCAAAAGTACCAGTAGATAAAACTAAAGAAAATAAGACAGTCTTCTTCGAAATAAAATTTTTAGATTCATTTCAATTCATGTCAGCGTCACTAGCTTCTCTCGTTCGTAATCTCAAGTTTCTTCCCCATAGTCAAACTTTGAAGAAACACTATACAAAACTTAACGGATGAAATAATCACTCGCAAAGGAGTCTTTCCCTATGCGTATTTTAGCTCAATGTCTAAACTAAATGAAACAACCCTTCCTTCCATTGACAAATTCCAAAACCATTTGACGGGTCAAGATTGTCCAGTAGAGGACTATGAACATGCTCAAGAGGCATGGTTAAAATTTGATTGTAAAACGTTTGGCGATTGTATGATCGCTTACTTAGAATTAGAAGTCATTTTGCTGGCTGATGTCTTTCAGGAATTTCGACGAGTGGCATTAGAAGAAGACAAATTAGATCCTGTCCACTTTGTCAGTCTACCAGCCATGTCCTTTAAATCAGCTGGTGAGACCATTCATCTCTTACAAGACCCCGAGATGTATAACATATTTGAGCGGGGAATACGCGGTGGTCTCACATTTGTAAATAAGCATCATATAAAATCTGAAACAGTAGGTGATTATCATATCTACCTAAAGTACTATGACCAAAATAATTTATATGGCAGTTCACTGTCTAAACCACTACCTCATTCCGAGTTTAGTTGGTTAAATCAAGATGAGCTTGAGTATTACTCCAACCCTTCAAACATACTGAAGATTCCAGATGAAGGTGATTGGGGATATTATTTTGAAGTGGATATGATTTATCCAAATAGCATTAAAAAAAAACTGCTGATTTCCCACTCGCACCTGAATCTGGTGAAGTGACTGAAGATATGTTTTCACCATTCATGTCACAATTTCATAATAACTTAACAGAGTGTGGACAGCCAAGGTACAAACCATGCCGCAAACTTTTACTCACCCAATATGATAAGAAAAATTATCTCGTGCACTTCTGCATACTAAAATTCTATTGAAATGGGCATGCTTCTAAAGTCAGTTCACCGCATTATCAAATTTAGACCGAAAGCCTTCCTCAAACCCTACATAGATAGTAACAGTCAAAAACGTGCACTCGCCCAAAATAATTTTGAAAAGGATTTTTATAAATATAAGAATAACAGTCTTTTCGGAAAGACCATGGAGGATGTTAGAAAACGTATGAACTACAAACTAGTCGTTGATGAACAAAAATATCACAAATTGACCTCATCACCTCTTTTCATTGATAGAGACATCATCGATGAGGATCTTGTAGGTGTTAAAATGATAAAATCAGAAGTTGAGTTGTGCAAACCCGTCTATATTGGCCAAGCCGTTTTAGATTATTCCAAGCTTGAAATGTATCAACTCTTCTACACAATATTAAAACCATGCCCTCTCGTAAAAGAGGTTCGCTTGCTGGGTGGTGATACAGATAGTTTCTTTTTAGGAATTACCACTCAAAAAGATTTAAATTTTAATGAAGTAGGCAAGTCATTAGAAAAATATTTCGACACATCTAACTACAATCCCACTCATCCACTCTATTCCATACAGAATAAAGCCAAACTTGGTTGTTTTAAGGATGAAACAGCAGGAAAGGAAATAGATAGATTTGTTGATTCGATTTGAATAAACTTTCTTAACATTTGCAGTAGCAATTTACGTTAGATGTAGTCCATGGCCAAAACCGAGATGCGGATAGAATTCATTATCCAACCTCAGTGTAAGACCTTTAGTAAAAGAATGAAAGCGAAGGAACTGTCTCCCACTCCAATGATAGATAGTAAACTCATAAGCTTTCTGATTTTTATTCTTCATGATGGAAGTATTACCACTGTTGAATGCCTTAATAATTTTCTCATTCCCGAATGGTTCATAATAATCTGATTTTATCTGAATCCATTCATAGTTGGGAAGGTAGTTGGGAAAAGTATAAAAGGAAGGTACATAGCTCAATTTACTCATTCTTTCATCATGAAGCGCCATCGCTACACCATCGTCAACATTCTCCGTCGCTTCAGACTCTACACCAAAATCGATCTCACAACATTACACCAACACCTTCCAATCAGCAAGTATTACCTGGGCCGTCCTCAAATGTTAGTGGTGAAGATGAACAATTCACGGAATCTTCAACTCTTCCCAAATGGGACTGTACAGATTCTCGGCGCCCTTTCTCATTCATCGGCGCAGTCAATGCGCTTAGAGCTACAAAGACTACTACGTCGGATATGGAAGAGGGAGAGGTGTGTGATGTCGAATCTGACTGTGGACAATATGGTGATCTCTACTCAATTGAGTGAAAGTGTATCATTTTTGAAGATTCGTACCAGCAGTTACAATTTGTGTTATGAACCCGAACTTTTTCCTGCAGCTCTCATTAGTTGTTGGTTACCTGTGCATGTTGCAATCTTTCATAATAGTAAAGTGATCATTACTGGATTAAAATCTCATGTACAAGCAAATGTGATCCTAGACTATCTCATCGAGTATGTACGTACCCAGCGGATTGTAAAATAAAAAACAATTTTTCCAACATGATGTTTTTATTTCAAATCATGATAGAACTTACAAATCATTTTTTCATTAGAGGATGGATTACATGAAAAGTTTTGAATAACAGATACAAAACGAGATACATGTAAACGTTTTAAGATGAAGTACAGTACAAAAGCACCACACGTTGATGAAAGTGGATCGTCATATCGCAAAAGTGGAAGTGCATGAAGTGCATCGGCTTTATGTGTATCGTCAATAGCAGTTCCATCTGCTTGCTGAATTCTAAACCTCAAATCAACCATCGCATAACTCAAATCTATGTAGTCATCACTACCACCAGGAATAACAAATTCAATGGGGCCAGCATTCTCAGCTGTTCGAGGATGATAATCTACAATACTTGAACTAAGAATATCTGTCTGTATGGCTTGTTGATCAAACAAACAAAACCCGGAAGTTTTACACTCCATGATTAGAAGTTATAGCAGCGTCGTCGTTTAGCGCCTGATGAATGATTAGAGGCTCTGCGACGTTTGCGTGAATGCCTTTTGACTGAAGATCGCACCTTACCAGCTCCGCGATGTTTCCTTCTTCGTCTATTCATTCGTTTAGGCGATTTCTTTCCTTGAGTAACACCAGCAAAGGTCTGCTTCAATGTTTTTAAACCGCGTTCCTTCCCACGATTCAACAAACTGCTCTTAAAACTTCTACCTCTGGAAAGATCACTAGCAACATCACCAGCAAAGCCAACGGCATTACCAATAGTCCAATAGAGCCCAATAGAACGATGGATAGAGTGATGAGTCCAATAGAACGATGGATAGAGTGATTGTAGGCATGGAGTGTATCTTGTAGAACCTTTGTCCAATTTTGTGTCAAGTTGGCAGCAAGTTGCGATTAAAACGTTCAACGAGTGCAGCTTTATAAGCACTCTTTACACTAAACAACTCAATGTCATGCCTCTCAAATAATCTTCTCACATGCTGATTTTCAAACTCTTTTCCTTGATCACTCTGAATTCTTTTTGGAATGCGGCCATCTCGAAAAATTGTTTGGAATGCTTTTGCTACTCCTTTCCCTTCTTTAGTTTTTAAAGTTTGAGCCCACGCATAACGCGAGAAAATATCAATGACGGTTAAAATAAAATCATTGCCCGAGTTATGTTTTGAAATGGAGGCAACATCACACAAATCTGCTTGCCACTGTTCATCGATGTCATGAACAATATAATGGCGGGTGCGGTACTTCTTTTTCGCTTGTTTGTGGAGTGTATAGGTAGCCTCACCATTTAACCATCGTTTCACTTGTGATTGTGGAAGACCACTCGCTTTTGATAATTTCTTGATAGATGCAAATCCTGCCGGATGTTTTACATCATAATAGATTGACTTCAAACGTTCAGCCGATGACGACTGACTCTTTTTCCTCCTTCTCATCTTTTTGTTTTCTTGCCTTTCTACATTTACAACAACTGCAGCATTTAGCTTTAGCGGTTTTGCGATCATGTTCACATTGCTTAGGGGTTTCATTGTGAGAGCTGGCAAGTGACAACGACACTCACCTCCGGCGGTTCATTACATGGTAAGCAACACATCTGCTTCATATTAATAGTCTGAGAACATTTATTTCCTGGGAGGAGCTGTTTTACGTTTTCCTTTTACTAGTTTTAGTGGTGATGTAGATCTACGTCGAGTTCTTCCTCTTGTTTGCTTAGTGAGTGTGGGAGGGGATGTAGCAGGTGACGTCTTAAACCAATTTGTTGGCATTTTCATCGCCTGAGGCATTGGAGTAGTAGCCACTGTTGAATCAAGTTCTTTCAATGTCTCATTATTTAAAGCAAATTTTGGCACATTATGCTTTTTCAATAGTTTAAGAAAGTATGACCAACCAGGTGGAACATAGCCCTGACGGCGAGAAAATGTGCGTCCGTCACTCGTGTGATTCAACGATGGAATGATTCTCACTGTGGAAGGCTCGCTATTTAATCTCGAATGGCGTCTCACATTTAAACGAAGGCAGATATGAACAAGCCGTTTCTTTCTGAGAATTTGTCTCACTCTTAGCTTTCAAACGAGCTATTGCACGACAAAATCCGTCTACTGGAAGCCAAGATCGAAGCTAGCTCTCCCGAGGGGGGGTCAGTGAAATTTGATGAAAAATGTTTTGGTGAAGGTCCCAGGTCGAAATGCCACACTTTGGAAAATTGTCAAAATTTTACCCATACAAAGTCACTCTGACACTTAGGATTTTTTCAGGTGAGCTCCGACCTAAAATCTTGTAACAGCTCTAACTTTTGAACGGCTGGTCCGATTGACTCGCGGCAAAAATGTCGTCGAGCAGTTTTTTCTCCTCTTTCAAACGAGTAGCTGTAAGACAAAATCCGTCCACTAGAACCAAAGTTAGAAGATCGCTGTCGGGGGGGGGGGGGGTCGGTGAAATTTGATGAAAATGTTTTGGTAAAGGTCCCAGGTCGAAATGACACACTTTGGAAAATTTTCAAAATTTTACCCATACAAAGACACTCTGACACTTAGGATTTTTTCAGGTGAGCTACGACAGTCCACCCTCCCAACCTGGCCGGCACACCACGCCAACCTGGCCGGCACACCACGCCAACCTGGACAGCACATCACCGCGCGCTACGACGGCCGGCCAGAGGGGGGGACGTCAGACTCGAAGCAACACGGCGGCACACCACGACCGACTCGACGGACAGGAGGGGGGGACGTCAGACTCGAAGCAACACGACGCCACACCACGACCGACACGACGGACAGGAGGGGGGGACGTCAGCGACGGCTGCCATCTTGCGCAGTCCAGAAGTGGAGTTTTACTTACTACTTTTGCAAATATAGCTTTTTTACGCGACATACTCTAGAGCCAAGTCGCAAAACAACAGAATATTATCAATCGAGTTCTATTCCACAGTCAGTAGCCGATGACAGACGACAGCTCTGGCAAGCTAGGTGCCATTATTATCATTGAAGAGCGCCATAATTCACGCATCAACTACTTATTGAATACGGGAAAAGCCCACTTCTACCTTTGATCACAACCATACTTGAAATGACTTTATGCATTTGTCGTGAAAATTAAAAATTTTCAGGTAATACTGCTTGCAAATCGATTTGCAGAAGTTTGTGAAATTGGTAGATCCCAAGATAAAAGCATCGAGGATCAAAGAATTTTTAAATTAAAGAGTGGATGTTTTGGTTTAACATGTAAATAAAAGGGCAAATATGTCGAACAAAAGAGGTTGCACCAATCTATGAAGTCCATAATGTAGATACATAGAGCATAATTATTTTTAAAATCAGGAATTTTAACATTGCGTTTTCGAAGATATTTTTATGCTTCGGAATGCATTTTCGGCTTCAGTTATCCAATAGAACCACCAAACTAAAAAGTAGTGATTTGCCAGTCTTAGTGTCTTAGTCTTTAGTCTCCAATGCTAAACTTCGAACACTCAGTTAGAATGTCATGTGATACTCTGGACTCTCGAATATCTTTCAACTTGTTCAAAAGAAAAAGATCGGAAATCTGACCATCCAATTTATGGCGCCATAAATCATATGAACTTTCAAGTGAAAACATGCTCGCGACGCCAATAGTAAGATAGGTTTATTAGCGAACACGACTAGTCATTTCAGCAACACATTGTGGCTCAGGAGGTAAAGGTCCATGTTATGCTCAAAGTGTGACTTATGAGATAATACAGTAATTATGTAAAGGATTTGAGTCTAGTAATGCAGGAGAAACATCAATGAGTGAGATAGTAAGAATGAAAGAGCATTTAGAAAGGTGGGAAAACAAAACCAAAGGGCAAGTTTTATGGAAATCAGTGTGAAGAAAAGTACGGTGAATCAATGCAAAATTTCGAATTGAACATCGACGGAGTGCATATAGAGGACGCATTTTCAAGACAAGTACGTGGTAAATGTGGTAGAGATAAGAAAGAATTCAATACTAAGCATATACCTGGAATCATGATATATCTAAAAGGCAGGGTCAACGGAAAATTATTTTTTCATCAAATGTACGACATTTGATCGCGAGTAGAACGCACCGGGTTGCACGCTGCATCATTATCTCGGTTAGCCACAGGAGCGCTTTTCCCTATGCGTGCTGACGTCATCGCCACCACGCAGCAAGATTCGGCAGTCGAGTCAACGCAGACAATCACCATTCATTCTCATAACAACAATCAAGATTTTGTGACCGTCTATTAAAAGTGGTAGCTTGCAATGCATTCGGTTGTACTAACCATAACTCAAAAGCAAAAGATAGATCATATCATAAATTCCCGAAACACAAATTAATTCGACAACAATGGATTCATCGGTGTGATAGAAAGGATATCAACGGAAAGAAATGGTGACCATCGCCATTCAGTGTTATTTGCAGTGACCATTTCACTGAATCTGATTTCGTCAGAGACCTTTGCAGTGAAATACTAAATTCATCAGCTACAACCATCAACCGCCGCCCCAGACGCCTGAAGGAAAATGCCATTCCCTCTACAAACCTTCATCGCGAGCGTGCAAATTCTTCGCCTTCGGCATCCGCGGTATTGGATAAACTTCACACAGCCCGATATTTGCAAAGTCTCTCTACAAATCGGCCTATGAGCTCTATTGATTTGGAAGAGTCACCATGCATTTCTCGAAATTTGGAATCTGATATCGCAGGTTTTGCCGACGAAGAATCAAGGACAGGTGTTCCTGACGAAAAGGATATAAGCTCTGAATTTGAATCTGAATCTTCATCAGAATCGAGTTTCATAGATTCTGACGAGGAGCCTTATGATAATTTGTTTGGCAAGTGCTTCTTCGTTTACTTCGAAAATTTGCTGGAACTACTTAGATTCTGTTCAGTGTGGTTCTCCTATCGAGCCGACGTCTCGAGTATTCCCGTGTATTGGTACTTTATTGAAAGTCACATATGTATGCCTCAACAATCACTCGATGACTTGGTCATCACAGCCTGTCCTCAAAAAGTTCCCATTAGCTGATATTGCTTTAACAACCTCAATTTGCATCTCAGGAAATACACATTCGACACTCAAGGAAATTTCGAATACATTGAATCTACAGATCATGAGTAAACAAACATACTCAAAGATTCAGAAGAAATTTGTATTACCTGTGGTAGATGAAGCTTATAATTCCCTAATATCTGAGGCATCAAGTTGTGTTCAAGAAAATGGTGATCACGTCGATTAATTCGACAACTAATCAGAAAAGCACTCATGTAGATTGTAATACACATAAGTGTCATCTTCGATATTTTCTAATTCTTTTTAGCTTTTTCTAATAAATTGTGCATGGTACAGTAGGTAATTAGTGTATGAAAACTATATCATGTCATCACTCTTGCGATTTATTTTTTGTTATCATGTGTAAAATGTCATCAGATGCATGGAAGTCTTCATGCGACAAAAACATGGGTTACACATGCATGTGTAATGCATGCATCATATAGGCTACATATACAGTATGCGAGAATCATGCATTTAGCAATTCAGTCAAACTGAAGCACATATTTCTCCTGATTCTAGATACCACCCTATGTAAGGCTGATTTTGTGGGTTTGGAAAATTTTTGCGTACAGTAAGAACAACGCATGAAGGTAACACTATTCTGAAGCCCTTCCCGAGATTATGCTTGTGTATCCAATGAACGAAATTGGCATATGCCTGTCTTCTGAAATCTTTGTTTGAGCGTAGTGTGTCACCATGAGTTAATCCGCAGGCTACGCGTTTTGCTGCTAAGGCAGTTTCAAGTACATCTTTGTTCAAACACACAATATTGAAGTTTTCAACTATTGTAACACAAGACGTTTCAGAGTTCCTGACAATATCGCATACTTCCTCGATTTCCCAACAACTCTCTATGGGTAGGTATTACTGTGCAATGCTCACACCAGCACCATGTAAGAGAAAATTGTCTATCAGAATCTTCCATAAAAGTATCACTCTGGTCTTAAAGCTGAATACCTCGTTGCGATAACGTATCCATAGTTGGCTCATGTTGGTAAGGAAGGATCTGCAAATGAATAGACGTGCTTTTATACCTGCAAAAGGTAGACCTAAACCCCTATCGAAATACACAGTACTTATTGCTCATTTCTGCATCTGCCCAAGTAATAGGAGCTAATGTACATGTACAAGTAAATGAATATATGTTCTAATGTCCTAAGTCTGTACACCAATTCTGGATTACTATCACAGTAAAACCGTCTCGAACACATATTTGGACGGCATGTTGCCAGATTATAAAAACACTGAAACACAGGAATGCTCTAAAAATGAGATAAAATACTTCGCTATCTTACTCAGATAAAATTACTTTCTTGTAGATTTGATTCTCCTGGATATTCGGCCCTTATGTGTGCATACACATTGATGGATTATCGAACCGGTTTGATCATACATGCTGAGCTAATCGATAAGACAATAGAAAATTGCTCCAGCCCAGCCATGGAAATTCTCGGGTGTGATCGCGCCTTAAGGTTCCGTCTGATCAAAACGTGCGAATTTTTTCAACTGATCGCAATCCTGGTATCATCAAAATGTTGAGAAATTATCACTAACTATCGAGCATGAATTTGATCCGTGGCATATTGCCAAATCTGTGAAGAAGCGTATACATAATGCTGCGTGTTCTAAAGGAAACGAGATTCTTGATATTTGGCTGAAAAGCATAACGAATCATATTTGGCGGTCATGCTCAAGTTGTGATGGTGATTCTGGTATATTGATTGAGAAGTGGACATCTATCTTATATCACATCACATATCAAATAAACATTCTTGGTCCGGCAATCGCAAATTCCATAAATGTGAGCATTCAGAACTGTCAGTGGATGATCAGAAGCCATGGATTTCCGAGGACTCTAAAACCTACGGTGATTTGAAAAGTTACTTACTTACTTCTTACTTCCTCGTTTTGCGTCTCTTCTTCCCGGTTCCGGGGCTGGACGTAGATGCGATGACCCGTTTCCATCTCGAACGATCTAGAGCAATGTCTTCCGACACCTCCAGAGACTCCAGATCTTCATGGATACAGGCTTGCCAAGTCTTCTTAGGTCTACCAGGTGGACGGCAACCATCGACTGACAAGTTGTAGACTTCATTAATGACGTCACCATTGGCTCTTCTTACGTGGCCAAACCAGCGCAGACGTCTTTGCCGCAGGCGGACTGGAAGTTCGGGCAAACCACAGCGTCTCGCTACTTCTTCGCTTGTAACTTTGTCTTTCAACCTGACCTCTGCCATATACCTCAGCATTCGTCTGTCAGTACTTCTCAGAAGTTCAACCAGCCTTAGGCTGAGGGGCCACGTTTCTGCGCCGTAGATGAGAACTGATCTTACACACATCTCATACACATGGGCTCTACACTTCAATGGGATGCCTTTGTTGGTAAGAAGACTGGCCAATTCTCTCCATTTCGTCCATGAAGCCGCGATGCGAGTCCGAACCGCTCCTTCTGCGCTTGCCTCTGAGTCCACGACATCTCCGAGGTAACAATAATCTTGGACCTCTTGTAGGACGATCCCATTCACATTAAGTGAATCATCCTCAGGCGAGTTGGGAACATCCGCGCACTTCGGACATCGGAAGCCTGTTATTCCTTGAAATGATCGCAATCGGGAGCACTTTTTGTGACACCACAATTTGCAGGAAACACAAAAGATCGAGTTTGCTCCGACTCCCCTGCCACAACAACTGCACGGCCACTTTCCAGACTTGGTGCGTTCTTTGCTCTTCCCAGTTACCATGACCTTCGACTTCGCCCCGTTGATCTTCAAGCCACGCCCCTCTAAACCATCCTTCCATCTTGAAAACATATCAATGGCTTCTTGCTTGGAGGCAGCTGTTAAAACCAGATCATCGGCGTACAGCAACTCCCATGGGCCGGATCCTCGACAATCTTTGGACGCTTCCTCCATCACTGTAATGAACAGCAAGGGGCTAAGCGCTGACCCTTGGTGTACTCCCATGCCGACGTCCAGTTTCTCCGACAGACCAAACTTTGTCACGATTTGCGTTCTTGAACTCCGATACATGGACATTACAACCGAAACCAATCTCTCAGGAACTCCTTGTCTGCGCAATGCCCATTCGATGATTTCTCTAGGGACTCTGTCGAAAGCCTTTTCGAGATCGACGAACACATGGTAGAGCTTCTTCTTCTTTTGGCTGTACTTTTCTTGCAACTGACGAAGGATAAAGACAGCATCAGTTGTAGATTTCCCTCTTCGGAAACCAAACTGCCGGCAATCAATGCTAATTAGCTTCCTCAACCTCCTCTCTATGACCTTCTCAAACAGCTTCATACCATGTTCCAGCAGGCGAATCCCTCTGTAATTGCCGCATTCCAGAGAATCACCTCTCCCCTTGTAAATGGGGATAGTCAGGCTTCTTTGCCATTGAGACGGCAGACCGCCACTGTCGATTGCCTCCTGAAATACTGTCACCAGTCTCATTACAGTATCTTCACCAGCTCCCTTAAGCAGTTCAACTGAGAGGCCTGATGGTCCAGGAGCTCTACCATTTTTCATGTCGCATAGAGCACTACGTACTTCCTCCTCAGTCACTCTTTCTGTGGGTCCTTCAGTTATAGTTGGCTCATCGATGGTGAAGTTGCTGCTTTTGTTTAGCAATCCTTCGAAGTACCCTTTCCAACGGATTTTGATGTCTGCTTCTTCAACTAAAATCTCTCCTGTTTCACTTTTCACGAAGTTTCCTTGAACTACATCTTTCCCTTCTGTTTTCATTTGTCGCGCAATCCTGAACATCTTGTTTTGCGTTTCGGTCTTACTGATGTTCCTGCTCAATGTCTGCCACGATTCTTTTCTGGCCTTTGCAACAGCTTTCTTAGACAATTTTGACGCATCCTTGTACATTTTACGGTCATTATCAGTTTTTGACTTCTGCCACCTTTTGAAAGCCAATTTCTTGTTCTTTCAATTTCCACACTTTCAATTTTCTGTTAAAAGTTTTCCTAAATGCCTTCACTTCTTGTTTCATATGTACATCCATGACCAATAGCCGATGTTGTGTTAGGCAGGCCTCTCCAGGGATGCATTTCACATCCCTGACAGTCACACGACCATCTTGTCTCAACAGCATGTAGTCTATTTGAGTAGCGCCATCACCACTTTTGTATGTGATCAACTTTTCACGACCTTTATGAAACTTCGTATTCATGACCAACATTCCGTGTCCTTGACAGAAAGTTAGAATACGTTCTCCTTCGGAATTTCTCTCACCGAAACCATGAGGACCCATCACATCTTCAAAACCTCTTCTGTCCGCGCCAACATGCCCATTTAGATCCCCCGCAATCCATACAGGTTCACTTAATGGAACGCTAGAGATATCATCCTCCAGACTATCCCAGAAATCATCCTTCTCAGCAGCAGATCTCCCTGTCTGGGGGGCATATACTGAATATATGTGAAACACCTTTCCTTCGAAAACCATTTTCACCTTCATGAAGGCGGCACTTGGTCTCTCTACTTGAATCACGTTGCCAATTAACCGATCTCTTACAAGAATACCGACTCCTCCTCGACTTGTCTTCTCACCAGACCACCAAAGCTTGTATCGCTCATCTCCGTCGCCCAATATTTTGCATCCATTTCCTTTATAAAAGTATCATAACAAATCCTCAATTGCTGAGAGATTTACGAAAGTGTAGGCACTTCATACATACATCATATCGTGAAACTTTCCATAACGTTATTCTTAAGTATGCTCCTAAGCGATTATACTTTCCCTACTCAACAATGAAGATTCGACTTCAACTAGCCGTGATTGATCATAATGTTGGAATCGGGCGTGATGGCCACGATTTAAAGACAGACAGAGTGTGGAAAAAAGCAACGAAGTGTTATAAGGACCGCAAAGTACACTGTAAAAAGTCATGAATGGCGACATGCTATTTTGCTCGACGTTATTAAATCTATTTGAACTACTGTTAAGCTTTTCTATTATTCTAATTGTACTGAAATTATGATGTCTTATTATCTTATATTTGATGTAGACACGTGCTTGATGATATGAAGGTGTGTTTGAGATGCTACAATTATAAAAACTTGCAACTTACCTCTTTGCTCTCCATTATTCACAGATCAAACCGTAGAAAAAATGTTATTGTTTATGATTGTCTGCGTTAACTCGACTGCCGAATCTTGCTGCTTGGTGGCGATGACTTCAGCACGCATAGGGAAAAGCGCTTCTGTGGTTAAACGAGACAATGATGCAGCGTGCAACCCGGTGCGTTCTACTCGCATTCAAATGTCGTATATTTGATGAAAAAATAATTTTCCGTTGACCCTGCCTTTAAGGTCATCAAAGAATGTTATACTATTCCAATTATCTATGTGGCCGAAGAAAAGCAAGCCTGAATCGGTAAATGGACATGCGATAGATATCAAATTTCCGAACCATTTGTCAATGCAACATATCATAAACCCATAAACACTACACATGGTAGATTATGTTTTAGCTGAAGAGATCTTAACGCAGCGCATTATTATTATATTATTGATAGGGCTCCTACCGGCTCACACCAGATCAGCTCATGGGCATGAGGCGAGATCCGATAACTACGTGCGTCATCCGAGACCCAATGGTTAGTGATCCAAAATCCGGTGTGATCCGGAAATAAAATTCATGCCTACAATAGTTAAATGATTACAGGGTGGCGGCCAGATTTCAAGCTTCAAAGTCCCGCGCTATTTCATCCAATATCCGCGATATTTTCTGTTTTGACCAGATATGCTTTTCCAACTATACCACTCAAAAATTTTCCGAACGATTCTTTAATATTTTCTTATCATAAAATCTGAGACATTTTCTGTTTGAATTTACGTGAGCGACACACAGTTGGAAGTGGGTCAACGAAACTTGACCCATGACCCACGGCATATGTGACCCACGACCCACTTGACCCACATGCTGCAAGGGTGAATGATGAGAGTGCAATTTCCTTTTCTGGTATCACCTTTAGTTTCATTTCATTCAAGATTCTAGGCTCTCAAAATTGTTGTTAAGATTTGTTATGAAGATTCAAGTGTATCAGATCACTTGTCACATGATAAATAGACATGCAACCTCATCAAAATTATCTTATAATCAAAGTTCATGCACCACAAATGCCCAAGGGTCTAAAAAAATTTAAGCGATTCTGTTTCTTGTTTTAATTCTTGACTATCCTTTTTAGTGCTACCTATCTAACTCGTAGAGAGATGATTAGTTAAGCTGAGGGCCCTACAGACTAAATTTCAAATTTTACATTTCTTAATCAAATGAAGTTAAAAATTAAGATTGCAGTAGGCCTGTTATATTTAAGTAGAATGTTGTATATTTGATGTAAGAATGACATTCATTGAAAAGCAAATGGTGTAAGCATGCGTAACGCGCTAACAGAAAGTTGCACGAGGGTAAGATTATAATTCATGAATTAGCTTACAATGTAGGCCTACATATAGATGAACTGATATATTTGAGTGGCGCTACATGTACGAGTAGGTTGTGATAACAGTCACTATAGTGACATCATGTAAATATTTCTATTTTTATTGATACCAAATCAAATATCAAAACGAAACTTTTATTGATGCGAAGTGTCAAGAAATATCTCCTCACAGAGCTCTCCGTAATAAGTCTGTGAGAAAGGGATAAGTCTATATCAATGACCGTCGTATGAATTATCGTATTTCAGATTATCATGTATCGAATGAGCAATGAGATGAATGGAACATGTATCATGCGAAAGTAAATTGAATGGCTAAATACTTTAGACATGAAGCATGTATGTTATCAAGATATTTTGATCAATTACATATTTCGAAAATATTTAGAATCTGATCAATTTTTACCCGAGATTCACCATTCTAATCTATAACAAAGGATATTTTCTACGAAAGACCAACAAAATCAAACGAAACAAACAAAACGAAGATCAGCTGGCATTGCAAGAAAATTTTCAAGATGAATAAAACCTCTGAATACCTGATTTCTTCAGTATAGCTGTATCTCTGAAGTCAGGGTCACCCATCATTGGGCATCGTCAGACATAGCGACAGAGAGTCGAGCATACACAATTGTACTCAAACAACTTCTCTCCACAAACCAACATCTCTCAGTAGACAGCAGCAATTGTTTTCGAGCCTTTAATTTGTGTGAATTCCGCCCCCTTTCGAAACTGTATGAGGCGTGTGAAAGTCAATAGTGTTGCATATTTTGACTGTGTGCATCCATCAACCCCTTTCAGTGACACTGACTCAATCATTTTTCATGCATGATAAGAAAACGAATAAATGAAGTTTATTATACTGTATTTGAGATTGTCAAATCTATCATGGGTCAAACTGGTTGGAAGTGGGTCAACGAAGTCTGACCCACGACTCACCTGACCCACGACCCACCTGACCCATCAACTTTTCGGAAAAACATGACCCACGACCCACGCGATTTTGTGACCCATTTGACCCATGACCAACGACCCACTTCCAACTCTGGAGCGACATCTGACGCTATTGCGCTCAGTTTTCAAAAAATTTGAATTCTGTAAGCGGTGGTTTTGAAGATTAAAAACGTATACTTTCCATAATGGTCTGCAGCAAGTGAACTACGTATGGAATCTAAATGATTTCACATAGATAGAAAAATTCACTTTCTCAACTTTCCAACGATCAAAAATGCTTCACTTTCATCATCAGGATATGGCCCTGAGGCCGAGTCCTCCACGTACCCGGTTCCATAATATAAAGGGTTCAAAAGAAAAGATTCTTCGGGTACTTCCAAGCGATTATTATTGCGTGTGCGACGTTTCGCCCCAAAGGCTTAATCATGCACGAATGAAGATGTACACCGCAACATTCACATCATACGACCGAAGAAAGTCGATAAAGAAAATTATCACGTGAGCACATGTTAAGGTTAAAAATTCTACAGTAATTGAATGGTAACAGAATATTGAATGGGAGATCGTGCACCGAAATCTGAAAGGTTATGTGAAGAGAAGGAGCTTGGAAAGCAGATACATCAATGATGCTGGTAACCAAGCTATGAACAGACAAGAATCTTTCAACCATATGAACTTTTGCATATCCGCCTCAAGATTTTCTTAATTTTCATGGTAATCTTTGTTATCAGTAGAATTTTTAACCTTAACATGTGCTCACCAAGGAGAGGTGCTCACGTGATAATTTTCTTTATCGATTTTCTTCGGTCGTATGATGTGAATGTTGCGGTGTACATCTTCATTCGTGCATGATTAAGCCTTTGGGGCGAAACGTCGCACACGCAATAATAATCGCTTGGAAGTACCCGAAGAATCTTTTCTTTTGAACCCTTTATTTCATCATCAGATTCATAGAATTCTATGAAGTTGTATTAAACCGATTTTTCAGACTTAAATTTTCAAACATTTTAAGTTGAAGCAAAAAACTGCATTTTGGAACGCAGCATTTCAACTGCGTAGCCATAATGGACGAAGACATTAACCGCCAGAAGAATTCCCAATTAGCCTATCATCTTTTTATATCAGCTTGCTTAGAAACAATGGGCGCATGGTAACCGTCAGTCATGAAATTTGTGTCTGGAGCCTCGAGAAAAGTTAGCTAGAATAATTCAGGCAGAATTCGGCAAAATCAGGTAGAAAAAATACTGGCGATTCAAGGTATCGATATTTCTTGATTCAGCGAATGCGGTGCAACGCGGCAATGTATTGGACTCTGTATTGGACTAAACCATCGAATTAAACCATGGCAGAAGTTTCTTAATCTGGTTATTTCTCGGCATTGCATAATTAATTCTGTCACGTTTCTTGTAATTGATCTTTATTGTAATAAAATTCATAACATGCCGAAAAAAATTAATAATGCTAATACAGCAAATTGAGAATACATTCATCTCATAAGGCAATTTGCTACTTCAGCCTTGCATGCTTGAAAGTTGAAGTCTGAAAAACTGACTAAAATCAAAAGTTATGCTCGTGCATGAATCAGTTGATGAGAATGAAATGCCTTGTGATCATTAGAAAGCACGGGCTACAACTGTATGAAGGCTCGATCATTTGTGCTTCATTGAAAAAAATCGGTAACCGGCTAAATGTGTGACTTAATGTGTAGACCAAATTCAGTTAATTCGAAAAACTTTTAGGGTTCTGATTACTTTCAAAAATAATGAATAGGCTTAGTAATATAAATATCATCAAATTTCAGTAAGCTGACAGCCAATCCCACTCTCTTGAAATGTTATACTTGACCGTCGAATAGTAATGCATTGTGCTTTGAGAAATACATACGTGTATATCGCGGTTAATTTGATATATCACGGGTCTGTTGAGAAGTTGCATGTGAGCACGTTAAGAAACACAAAAAACAAAAACATTTTTTGCCAATACCTATCGATTGATTGCGAGTTTGTACTTTCATGTACGAATAAATTTATTTACAGTGAACCTAACGACTTCGATGTGAATAGCCACAAATTGCTTTTATAAGATGCAACATTACTCATTTGCAAAACTACGAGTATATCCTTAGCGATTTCAATATAAGTGACGCGTCAACGACTCAACCATCGCCTCACAGATATGATTGACACAGTCACATGGACACGAAGCAAGTTTATGAAGTCATGAATATTTCATCTAGATGTTGTGCAGACATATTGGTTATTTCAATCAAGATTCGAAGAAATTTTATAAAAATGGTGGGCTTAATAAAAGTCATGTTGATAGCAGTTGAAATAAAGAAATTATGCTCATTTAACTTAGTGGCAAAAATCACAATGTGGCATTCTCGGGCTATTTGCGTATTGCCCTAAAATTTAAGGGCAATTCCCGGGATTGCCGGGCTCGGCCACCACCCCGTGATTACAATCAAGTGCTTTAACCTAACTATTTTTATTTTGTAGCCAAAAAGTGCCACATTAATCTTCCACCTTAAAAAGAACACTTAATTGCAAAGTTATACGGGCCTATATAAGGCATAATCTGTAGAACAAGTAGTCGTGAAAGATTGATTCCTATTTAAGGAACCCTAGCCTAGGCCTACTAGAAAAATATATATGCATTTATGAGACAAGATAGGGTTTATATTGCATGAAACTAGCATATGATCAGAAATATTCGTAAGTAAATTGGCACCGTAGTAATTCTTACATTTAATATGTAGGCATATTCTTAATTTCAAGTAAACAAATATTTTCGGTGAAAGTCTTCTTTATAATGAATATTTGAAAGTTTTTGAAGCTTCTTGCAAGTCCAGATTCAAAATGAACATAATACTAAATTCAATTCAAAACATGAAAACACGTAGCTACATGAATAAGAGTGGTCACTATGGATGAGAAAGAAGACCCCACCGATTCAATCTCCCTTTCTGCTGCCTTCGTCACCATTTTAAATCATTTTATATGTTAGCCCCAAGTTCCTTATTTTTGATGATTGAAAGTATTTGACTAATATTACATGGCATGCATTGGTCTAGTTATTAAAGTATCCGCAGTTTAAAATAATATTCCCATTCTTTGGTAGCCTCATACACAGTACGTAGACCTTATATTGTTAAACCGATATTTACTTTACAACATAGAATTGACTTTTCATAGAAATCATTTGTATCTAAAAAGTGGCAACAAATCTGGTGTGACAAAATATAAAAAACTGTTAACAAATTACAGAGAATTCATCTCAACTTGATTCGAAATTTTGTAATACGAGTGCAAGTAAACGTAGAAAGTCAATAAACGTGTAAATTACCTGCTAATTGCCGACAGGTTAAGTGAAAATTATACGTTGGCCAATCAACATCGAACTTGAACCGTTCGCAATAACTCAGACGAGCATATCATTAATCATATGCAATCTTTTTAATTGCCAAAGAAAGAAAGAATAGGCTTAGAACAGCCTTCCAATCAGCTGCATGGAAGGTACTCATAGCGAAAGCTGCTTCTTTCCATATAAAAACTTTAAAGTAACACTGAAATTCATCATGTTTTCCAGTTCCAAACAAAAACTTTTATCTTAGTTTACTGGTTCAGGAGAAGAAAACCTACTATAAAGTTATCGGATCGGCTCATGCCCATGATCGGGAGCCGACCCGATAACAAAAAGTCGTGAATATGAGGCGATCCGATAAGTTATCGGATCATGAGCCGAATGATCCGGTGATCCGATAGGAGCCCTAATTATTGATAACAAACATTTTAATTTCACTATGCTCATAGTGCAAGGCTATTCAAGAGCGCATTGATTGATTTTAACTTTATCGCCAAGTAAGATAAATATTGAATTCAGGTGATTTCGAAATCTTTCATCAAATCACTGGTAACAACACGACTTTTACAATATCAAATTGAAATATTTTTGAACTGCATGAGCAGGCATGTCGATAAGCTGCAAGCTTCATGATTGCAATGATTATTTAAAATATAGTATCTTTTTGCTTACCATATTGAATCAACACATCCAAAACGTTTACATGACCTTGAGAAACCGCTAATGCTACTGGAGTCTGTTGACGATGGTTTTTTATGTCAACGAGAGCGCCGCCTTCAAGCAGGCAAAGCGTAACTTCACGGTGACCATTAAGAGCAGCAAGATGTAAGGCAGCAAATCCATCATCCTTTTTTATATCAACTAGATTTGGTTGCCTGGCGATGAGCAGTCTTGCTGCGAATGCATTTCCTTTCAATGCTGCATGATGCAGGTAATTAAAACCAGCCTTGTTTCTTAGAGACATATCCAAACCACTTTGCTCAATTAATTGTTCAAGGATTGAAGAACAATCAGAATTCTTCGTTATTGCATCATGTAAGGCTGTATCACCATACGAATCCTGAAACATGAAATTGTGCGTGTAAATGAATTTAACACATGAGATGTAAAGGCTATCACATTCAGAATTGACGAATATTCTGCCGTTAGATCTAGAAACCAAATGCGGAGCTATGTTTGTCTAATTACAACTTAGTTGTCAAAGTGTGACTAACAATAAGATTCAATATTTGATTGACATTATTGATCAATTATGACATTAACATCAATATACAAATCTTCAGAAATTACTTAGTATAACTAAGAGTATAAAGCTAGAAATTGTTCGTGTCTTTCGTCACTTCTTCTTGTCTCCTATTTATCTCTATTTGAACACTGAAAATAAGCCTTGGCCATGTGACATCATTTGTTTGATAGAAAGACCCAAGTAAAACGATGTGTTTCTCTTGAAAGTCGACTATATTACTGAGGACCTTTCGTCCCTGCAGGCGCAGGCCATGATCGCAAGTGAAATAGCTTTCGAGAGTACACTGCTGATATAGCAATTCACTTTAATTCACATCACGGATTGTAATCACGGTTACACAAAGCCATAGATATACGACAACTGGCAGCAAACACAGATACAAGCAACCACAATACAAACAATTAGAGCCATTCAACAGACACATACGCCAGTACTAAGAAGCACTTGATAAAGGAATGTATATGTACAATAAATGAAATTGGTAATAAATAAATAAATAATAATTTTACAAAATATTAACTATTAATATTTTAATAGTTAATATTAAATTAATTTTCTAATAATTAAATTAAATATATTTTAAGCTTAATTTAAATATTAATTAAGGTTTTGGACTTCCAGAATGACATCTAACTTTTGGTTAATGGAATAGTGATTTTAATAATGACATTGAATTTCATTAGTAACAGGGTGACTTCAAATACAGAAAAGCGGAATTCAAAAGGGAAGGTGTAGCATTTGTCCAAGACATCACAATGTCATGATTGAAAGTCTCTTCGTCTGTCATGATTTCACTTTGTCGATAACTTGTGCATTATGTCTTTCATGAATTGCTAAGTTCTTACGTGATTCTCTGACTGTCCTCATTGAAGCGTACGAAAAACCTACGCCTCGGTCTGACCTTCTGGAGGGCACTTCCCACTACAGTCACAGTACTGCTTTATGCTGTCTTTGACTCTACATTGAGGTGACCCAAACGCACGACCTCTAAACGGAATACAAGCGCTGAGAAGGATGTCATCATTGATGCTATGAGCTGGCTAACGGATACACGGCTGGAGCAGCTGATCCAACAGTACAGAGATGTGGAGTGTAAGCGACTTTTTCATGGTGTGCTTCCAGGAGACTTCCTTGCGCTGGAAGCAGTGCAACCGCTGCCAGTGTTGCTCATCTTCAACACCGAGAGCCAAAATTTAGGCGGCCAGCACTGGAACTCTATTTACATCACCGCTGAGTGCATTGGTAAAGCTTTGGACTCTCTGGCTCTACCCCTCAGTAATGCTGTCATCCGCTTTATGAATACCTAATGTCGGAAATGGTCCACCAACCCGCATGCTTACCAACACCCGTTATACACCCGGTGTGGCGTCTACGTTACTCTGTCATGTGATGAACCGGTGAAACTTTATGAATCTTTCCGCTCCTTCTGTACTAACACTTTCTAACCCACTAATCTTTACCTGAATGAGGCGCGCATGCGCCACTTACTTTTCCCCGTTGAACGAATGATGAATGATAGTAAAAGCAATTTCTGAACAGCATTTCGATGCATCATCATGAGGGTAATGAGGTTTAACAAATTATTCTGCTTGAGACAGTCAAGGAGTTTTTCTTAACTTTCCTAGAGCTGTTCCGGGTATGTCAGGCCGGTAATGATACACTTGCCCGTCTGAATGACAGTCACGTGGACAGGATTTCTGCATCTGTATGGCAGGGAAGAGCTCGCTCTCGTAGACACACGACCTGACCGGACGAGTGGGGAAGGTTAGACATTCGTGCAGCTGCTGATAGTTGGGCGCATATCACCACCTTCACCGCCTGACAAAGCCACAGAAGATTGAACAGATCGGGATCGATTAGCTGCTCCACTAGCGCAGAGATCATGAAGAGCACGTCGGAAACAGAAACCCGTCCCATCACTTGCAATTTGCCGCAACAATACACTTGCATATTCCGCTTCTTTGACCATCTTCCCATGGGTATTGCCACTATGAACATGTGTGGACGCCCGTGACAGAGCCAACCACATTTTATATCTTCGCACTCTTTTAACTAATTAAACACAGATTTAACGTTTCAAAATTGCTTGTCGAGCCTAGTTCAGCGCACTGAAGTTTCGGATTAGGGTTTAACACGGGATTTCCTGGGACGGGAATTTCCCGATAATTTCAAGTCTCCATTACCGGGAAGTTCGGAGAAAAATTAAGCTCATTGAAGAAGAGGAAAAGACTTTGAGTACATCGTTCTCACAAAACAGTTTATGCATTAATAGCATTCGTTGTATAGACAATCCTCTTACCTACAAATAGGAACTGCTATTATTCCAAACTTCCAATATAAGTGGCGTCAAAGTCATCTTTTCCATGGTTTTCAGATTTGTCTGTAGCCCGGAAATTTTGATTAATCGCCCAAAAACTTCACATGCTATTTTACGTGTATTTTCCATTTACATACAACATTTCAAGCAGATTCGATTAGAGAAGCATTTTACGGAGCAGAGACTTTAGAGTGAAGTGCAAGCGATCTCTGCCAGGCTTGGAACAATAGTTTAATTGCATTTGTATTTGAAATGCGCTCAACTACTTCTCCAGTATTTGCATTTGTATTTTGGACTTTTTGAATAAAGTTTTTCTATCTGCATTTTTTGGTTTTCCCAAATACTGTCAACGTATCAATTAAAGCATCCATATTCAATTTTGTAACTTTAAAAGAAAAATACATAATTAGTATTTGAACTAGCAAAAAAGTGATTAATCTCTGCTGGTCATGTGTAGCTTAAGTGAAGTGGATGATTATTCTCTCAACTTGATGTTTGCGGCGATTTCTAACATGATAATGACCCTGTAAAAGCAATACGAAATCTATAAAGCAATTCAGTGACATAGATTAAGAAAAAGTATATGGTCTTGAGAAATCGTGGGATAATTATCAATGACAGCTGAAGAAATAAAAGACAGAACAGAGCTTAAATGCATGCACCCACGCTTTAGCTTACGCTTCTAACTTCTGGCTCTAATTCATAAATTACTTTATCAAATTTTATGAAATTTTCTTTCCCAATAGAAAATACCATCATCTACCTGTATCTTTGTGGCAAATTTGATAACTTGGAGGATACAATCTATTATTCTCAGAAGCAGTAAAATTAAGAATTGATCACTCAGACGTTCGGTGTAGCCGATAGCTCGTTCACACCTATCCCTATACATATACCCGAAGTTGATACGTTTAGGTACTACGATGTCGAAATCACGTGAAATACGCTTTTCACGAAAGACGGAGAACAAGAAACAACTTCAATCATTGCAAGAAAATACTTTCCACAAGGGGATATTCTATAGATGGTCATCAAACGGCACTTTCAACGAAAGCATGAAATTACGTGTCATTACTCACTGCCAGAGGATAAGGCATGTGTGAGGTCAAAGAATGAAAGAGATAGTAAGTGTGCGAAAAATATTTTGACTTGGTACAAGTAGGTGATGAGGTGACCATATAAGGTGATGAGCAGCGTTGAAGTTGTTTACTTCAACGCGTACTTTCGCGAAGTATCAAATATTTATTGCTGAAATGCTCCAAATATTTGGAAGCAGACATCCTCCAATTCAACAGTGTGTCACGCCACTGAGACTCTAACTCATATATAAGAACATGCAAAATTTTTTACATGATGCATTTTGTCAAGAATATCATCGAGACGGAGAGTCTTGAATGCGATGCCCGCATGAGCTTTACTCAGTATGTAATATTAACTTGAAACTAAAAATCTCAGTGGCGTGACACCGTAAAGCCTATTGTTATATCAAACTAAATTTTCTTCAATAAGAAATTCCGGAATGTCATTCCGAATAGGCCGCTTATTGAAAAAAATGCGATATAGATAAAACAAATAAAAAAATTCGTTTACACCGCATATTTTAATGATAGCCATAGGAATTATGATCGGCCATGCTTTGAAATTCGACCTCTCGGTTGACATTAGCCCTTTTCTACATCCTGGCACAACAAGGCCTCATTAATTGCGTAGTTCAGGATCTGAAACTCAAATTATTGTCGGGATGTCCCAAAAGCGCGTTTTCCGTTAAAACGTATTTCGCATGTGTTTCATTCCAAGTTCATTACAGATTTATCATTTTGCACATTTGTCTTGGTATATTTTGTGCTGTTAGCTGAGATTCCTAGAGGACGATAATTTTTTCATATAAATATGAGGTTTCAAAGTAGGCTCCTACAAGTAGTATAGGGTATGACATCCGGCGCTCCGCTCCGCACCAGATGTCATACCCTCCCGAATTTTCTGAATATTTTCCAATGTTTTACAAATTTTACACACTTGTGATTTTAGCGAAAATTTAAAAAACAAAATTTACGTAGTCTAAAAATTTACAAAATTTATGTAGTCTTTTCACATAGTCTAAAAATATCAAAATATTTATTAAAAAATGGAAGAAACCTCAGAAATGGAAGAAACTTCAAAAATGGAAAAAAACAACGAAAATGGAAGAAACTTCGAGAATATATCCTTCGTTATCACAATTAAAAACAAGTGAAATGGATAAAGAAAAACAAAGAGTTAGGTATATGAAAGATAAGGAAACGCAACACAAGGAATTGGAATTGCTCGAGTAAGAAGAAAAAGAGATCTCATCACATCGACATAACTGACAATCGCACTTGACAATTGTTCTCGTGATGCGGCTAATTGACTGAGTGATCTGATGTCTATTGATTGCCTTTGTTGATCCGTATTATATGATATGTATATCATGCCATGACATTGTTCGGTTGGACAACTCAATTAAAACTTTTACGGAGCAGCGTGACTTCTTTCTCTCTCTCGATCCTGTCTGTTACAGGAATATTGTATTCACAATGACATGCATTCTTTAAAACAATTGTTTGTCTTCAATGAGAATAATTCCCGTATCCTTTTAACAGAATGACATTGAAAGCTAATGGAAATTTACACCAAAACCGTTCTGGGAGTCAGAAAAAGTGTCAGGAAGTTTGTCGACATGGCTGTCGATAAAAGTGCCGACATGGTTGTCGATAAAAGCGCCGACATGGTTGTCGATAAAAGTGCCGACAAGGTTCGACAATCGGTGTATTTTTCCATTCAAAATAATGTCGCATGAATTATTGTTGTGAAAATTAAAATGAAGAGAAATGCTCATTCATTCATTCATTTATCCTCTCTCTCTCTCATATGTCTATTGTGTTTAGATTGTATTTGTTCTTTTGTTCCCATAGTGTGAATGTAATTTCACAACCCGCATTGAAGGGAAAATTAACGTTTTATTTGCGCTTGAAGATTGTTACTTTAAAAGGATGTGCAGTTTATTGAATTCACTTTCTTGCAAACTAGTTACATTGAAAATTGCAGTTGTCTGTTTGTGCTGTTATTTTACAATGGTAGGAAATCGAGAATGCGATTTGCGGTTGGAAACGAAAAAGCAGAGACTTACTGAAATAACAAGTCAAATAGCCAGACTCTAACCAATATAGAAAAACTTTTTCTAATTTTTCCAACCAGAAAAATATTTTCTCACATAGATATGAGTGAACATTTTCACAATCTGGGTGACTTACATGTCAATTATACAATTGATAAAAGAATATTGAACTTAATAGAACGCAGACAGCAAGCGTACATTTCATTACAAAGAACTTTATTGCAAGAGGAAGATGAAGTTTTAATTGAAGAAACTCGCCAACGACCATCGTCCATCTAATCCACCAAGTTATGAACAGGTTCTTTTACAAATCGAGGAAGAACGCGCAGCGCAACAACCAACACATGCGTCGCCATCAGGAGAAAACTGAATTCTTTCTTCAAGGGAAATAGTGATTTATTTGATGCTATTATTGTTTCATCTCCAAAAGTGCTATTGAATTTTTTGTATTATTTTAGTAAATCATCACACCGTGTCAGCTAGTTATACATTTTTATTTCATTTAAAATGAATGGTGAAAATCCGACAGCTACACGTCACTTATCTCCTTCTGTGGGACTGAGTAACATAAGTGAACTATCTCCCAGAGCCTTTGGTCTGACTAAGTTCCTAAAACAATACGGCAAACAAACCACAACAAATTTCGATTTAAAGAAAATCGCTAATCAATTAGGAATAAAAAACTTTCACGTGTTAATGAGAGTTGAATTGCAGTTGATTAAAAATAAACCGATTCCCTTGAACTTCTTAACAAATCTCCATACATCAGAAAAAGGAGTACATTGGTCTGCGGGGAGAAAGAATACTGATAATGTAGAAAACCATTATTTCGATTCATACGGACTTCCCCCTACAAATGAAGTCAAAGAATTACTTGGTAATGGAACATACAATACTTTTCAAATTCAAAAACCAGGAACTACTTACTGTGGACAATTATGTATTTACGTTTTATACAAATTGTAAAAAGGAGTACCACTTCTTGATATTATGTTAGAGCTAAAGGATACTTGTAATTAAAGTTCACTCTTTCGTAATTCATTTTCATAAAATCTACCTTTGATTTCCTCATTATCTAAATCTTTTATTTCATAAGTAATCAGATAAGTTTGATTTATTTTAAAAACTTCAAATATCTCTTTAGTCCAATAACCAACAAAACCTTTAAATTTATTTTTATATTTAAATATTCTAACTCTATCTTCAATCTAAAATTTCGGCTTACGTTTCTGTAAATTAGCATTACTTTCATTCTCATTATTATTTTCAAATATCTTCTTTCTTATCAAATCTGGAGTCAATCAATTTGGAGTTTCTTCAATACTTGAATGAATCTTACTTATTGTTTTAATCATCAACAATTCCTGGTAATATTTTTAACCATTTCTGATTACCTTGTTCAGTAAATTTCTTAAATAATTTACTTTTTAATGTTCTATTAAACTTTTCTATTAGTTTTTATTAGTTTATTATTACATAGTTATTTAGTTTATTTATTATTTTATTAGTTTTTATTACTTTTCCAGCATTTTCAGTGGAATAAACGGAGTCTTGGCGATGACTTTCGTCTGTTTCAAATAGTGGCTTAACATTTCTCTATTGTAAAGCTCAGAGCCTTTGTCAACAAACAATTTTTTTGGCTTTCTATTACTTTCTTTGAATACTTCTTCAAACGCATATTTTACTGATAAACCACTTTTATTCTTTAATGGCTTCACCCAAGCGTATCTAGTATAAAAATCTATAACGGTTAATGCGTATTTATAATTAGACTTTGTCTTAGAACCTTCGATTCGATCAGACTCACTCGGCATATGAATAAGGTCAGCACTCCAAATATCATCTTTATTAAATACTTTTACCTTCAATAGATATTTCGGCTTTCTATATTCTTTATGAATTTCGGACGCGTAGGTTTCAGTGTTGAGTTTTGTCTAAACCCTGACCGAACAGTATTTTTGCTTGTAATGCTTTCTTTACGAACATTCTTTCAATTCTTTCTTTAAAGGAAGGATTTTGAATATTATCCAATTCTTCTATCATTTTCCTATCAGCTTCATGACGAGATTTTAGGTCATGATTTCGATAAGCTAAATCGTGTCTATAAGCTGCTGCATCAACTCTGTTTATTGGTTCTTCACCTGGTTTTGGATTATTATTCTCATCTAGTCTTATATCTAATCGGGTTCCTGGACCGGTGTATGAATGACCAGGAAGATGTTTTTCTTTTGAATATTTACTCCAAATAAATCCAGGAAAGTTTTCTAATGTTTTTTGTATGTCACCTCCGGTGTGCAGCCGATGGCCAGGAGCCGGTGTCATAAACGACTGTTAAGTTACAGCAGATGTGACAGTAACAGCGAACTGATTTAACAGAGAACTTACATTGAATGGCAAGAAAGTGCTGTAACTTCGACGTATAATGAGTTCGCTGTATGTCATAGAAAGCTGACATTGCACTTGTGTTCTGCTGATATCGATGCAAGTAGTGGGATCACGTGATACACGAGTCATTAAAAAGCATGCAGTTGGACGAATTAAAATCTAGCTTCAATGTTTGAATTTTCATTGTATCTACTCTCTATACTTGCATCAAAAGTCATCATTCGACTGTCTGAACTTTATTTTGAAGTATGAAGCGCTCCCGAACATCTGTAACAAAACCCAGACAAGTCGCTTTCTCCGCCGAAGAAATATGTACAATTATAGAATTTTACGAGCAACATTATGCCACACTAAATTCCCGATTGACAAACGTCACCACTATGAAATTAAAAAATGAACTATATCAAAAACTGCTCAATTCAGTCAATGCAACCAGTATCACAACACGGACATTACCATCCATCAAGGACAAATGGCAAAATTTACAGAGAAGTGTAAAAGCCAAAGTTGCCGAGTTCCAATCTAAGCAGAGAAAAGAGCGAAAGAAGACTGGCGGTGGAACGGCCAGCTTTGACACCACATTAGACGCGGAAACAATCCTCGGTGAGGAGGAAAAAAGGATATATCACCTGATACCTCCCGAATCAATTTCTGGCATAATTGGCGGGGTAGAAAGTGGACTAATTGAGCCAACAGAAGAAACCTCATTCAGAGTAGAAGAAACAGTGAACGATACCGACATTGCATCATCCGATATTGAAAATGTGCCTCTTCCAGTCTCCGCAAATGAAACTTCATTTAATCAATCTTTGTTTAAGAAAACATCCTATCGTCGAAAGCTGAAGGTTAGACATTTTTCTTCAAGTGACTATTATCAAAGAATGTGTCAAATTGAAGCCGATAAACTGAAAGAGCGACAGCGTCATCATCATGAAATAGAGTTAATTCAAAGAGAAATTCTAGAAGAGAAGAAACGACATAACCTCGAGTTGGAGAGACGACAAGTCCAAACAAGAACAGAAATTCATCAAGTTAGACAAGAGCCGGTGTTCAACACCCATCAACCAAATTACAGTAACGATACTGGTAATCTACCAACTTGGCAGCAGTTGAATAATCACCAAGACGGTTACCAATAATCAATCATTAAGTGGTGTGATTATTTTTTGTAATATGTATTCATAATCATGTTTGTATAATGATAAATTTCGTTTTCAATATGAGACAAAGGGTGACTGGGAATGTAGCCTAACCAATGACTTATAAATGACAATTAATTAGTGTAGGAATTTGAATATTTCTCCAAGTAGAGTTATCGAGGAAACATACTCGTATTTTGAAACCAACTTTCAGAAACTTTTTGATAAACTAATGTAATTTCATGTAAAAGGCAATAGGCCTACTTGTTCATAAAAAATCACTTAGAAATCTCGATGATCATAACTTAAGGAAGTATCACATTGTTTAATTTACCCTGATGATGAATACGTTCAGTAGCTGAAATTAATTTGTTCACTTAAGATAATAATCTACATCATTTACTTGGCTTTCCATTATTTTCTTTTTATCTAATTTATTATCTAAAATATCAACTTAAGGAATTAGCCTATACCGGTATGTGCTAATATTCGATAATTTGACTAGCCTATTATAGCCTTAGTTTTTATAGGCAACCTCATCGCGACCAATTATTTTTACGATATCGTGAAAAACATTAATTTCCCGAGAAAATCTATTTCTAAACTGAAAAAACATTTCGTGCAATTTGATCACGTAAGATTATTACCAGAATTGATAATATTATCATCATCAAAATTTGGAAGTACTACAATAGAATCATCAGAGTCTGACATAGAATAGGATAAGCGTAGATCAGTAGCAATATTGTGTAGAGTAGCACAACTTAAGATTATTGCACTGCATTTGGTGGGTGAAAAGGTCATAGTTCTTGACAAACACCTGAACCGGGATTTCAGAACTCCAATGCACCTCTCTACACTCGTTCGACCTTTGGATAAGGCTTTATTGAAACGCTCCTCTTCTTCTTTAGAGGGTGTACCATATGGTTTCATTAGAGTTGGTAACAAGGGATATGCTGAATCTCCAAGTAACCACGAGTTTTGCAAATTTTCTATCTTTTCAAATATATTACTGTTTCTCAGAATGTGAGCGTCATGACAGCTTCCCGGCCATTTGGGACTAATATCGTAGATTATAAGAGTAGAGCTGCAGATGATTTGACAATTTAGAGAGTGCCAACCTTAACGATTCACAAATACACTTTCATTCACAGATGGTGCCTTTATAGCAATTTGTGTCCCATCAATACAGCCAATAGTGTTAGGCATACCACAATAACTGTAAAATCCTTCCTTCTCCGTTAAAATTTCGTCATAAGTCGGCCACTTGATATACTTATCGTTCAACTTGCAGATAGCTTTAGAGACAGCATGAACTGTTCTACCAGCAGTCTTTTCCGATACACCATGTAGGTCTCCAACTTCTCGAAGATAATCACCTTCTGCGTAGTATCTCAATGCGATACATGTTTGCAAAGGAACACTAAGTGAATAGTTACGATGAGTAGAATGATGAAGTAATTCCTCTAATTCGTTTGATAAATCAAGCACTTTAGATTTTGGCAGACGGTACCTATCAATAAAATCCGTTTCAGTTAATTGTAACAATGGATCAATGCGATCGAAAAATCGTCGTTGATTTCTTATTCTTGAGAAGTTTACGTCTGCTTCCACTCTCCACATCGTCGAAATGAGAACAGTAATGGCAACACTTTCATTGTTATATTTGAGTTTAACAGTAGGTTCTGCTACTGTAGCTTTACAGCGAAGTTTTTCTTCGCTGTTAAGTATACAGAACGTTATTGTCAGCAAATTAGACAGAGAACTTACAGTTGTTGTTAAATTTTTTGATATTGACCGTGAATTATACAGTAACAACAGTTGTCAGCAATAACAGAGCTTTATGACACCGGCTCCAGAATGTACGTTTAAAAGATAATTCAATGAATTTAAATTAGCAATTTTTAATTTAATTAAATTTTCGGAATATATGCAATTTGTAGAATTTGTAGAATTTGATATATTCCAGAACCATCTTTTGTTTCTTCAATTTCTATTAAATCATCAACATTATGTAGAATGTTTTTGAGAACTCTTTTCCTTCATCAACTAAATTTAATTTACTAATAAAATTGTCTACTACTCCCTCACCGCTAGCAACTTTCTCCAACTCTCTATTATGACGTTTTTGTTCTTCTAATGCTGCCTTCTCTGATTTATTTTTATTTACTGCTTGGACAATACCAGCTGTCCGACCTGCTACACTTACTGCTGCTGCTATACCTCCTATTATTAGAGGAATTAATGGGAGAATTCCACCATTCTTTTCTTCCTGTAATCTAATATTCTCTATCATTGGTTTACTTATGTAATATTTCTTTTTGTTAATCGTTATAGTTTTAGGTGTATTTTTGTCAACAGTGTTACGTAGTTTTAATTCAACAGTTTTATTATTACTTTTCGCTTGCGAAATTTTTAATAAAAAATTTTAAGTTAAGAAAAGATTTTAAGTTACCAAAAATTTTAATTAACTTATTCTAACCATCTTTCCATTAAGAATTTCAATAGAATATTTTACATCTTCTAGCAATAAACCATAAGCCATCAATGAAGTTGTGGAATCTTTCTTTTCAATATTAATTGTTACATCACAACCATTTTTAGTAATATCTTCAGATTGTGCACTTAAATCGAAACAGAAAACAGGATATAAATGTCTCCAATCTCCAGGAGTTAATTGTGGTTCAACTCCAAATTCTATACAGAGATTTCTATAAGCATCATATCCTTCCATAAATTGATTATTGGTATCATTGAATCTTGATGGATCAATAGGATATCGGGTTTGATTTAAAGCAACTTGTAAACTTCCAATTGTGTTAATATGGAAAAGATAATTGTTCTTATCAAAACTTGGAGAATTATTTCTTTGAAAAGTTAGTAATAAATATCTTGGAGTATTCGCAGTTCTAGTAAAATGCCAGTTAAATCTTTGTTCGGAAAAAGTTACTGAACTAGCAGTACGCTTTAGAAAATTTACTGGAACTGGTTTGTTAGTGTTTAATCTATTTGCAATATCTAATTCGACCTCTAAGCTAGGAGTAATATGCTTAATCCACCATTCAAGTCTATCAATTTTTAAATATGCTTTTTTTCCAGTCTTTCCATAAAATATTGATTCATTATTTACAGTGCGATGAATTATTAATTTAAATTTTAATTGACATGATATTTTGTCATAAGTAGTATAGGGTATAGGATTCGGCGCATCGCTTCGCTCAGCACCGAATCCCACACCTAGGTAGTTACAAAAAATGAAAAAATACAAAAAAATAGGGTCCTCCTGAAATTTATAAAAAAACAGACAAAATAGATACAAAAAAATGAAAAAATACAAAAAAATAGGGTCCTCCTGAAATTTATAAAAAAACAGCTAAAATAGATGCGAAATGGGAAAAATACAATGTTTATGACCCATGAACAAAAATATTCATTTAAAAATGGAAGATGAAAAAACAAAAGAACCATCAGCCCCCTTATATCCTTCATTATCATATGACATAAAACCTTCGGTTCCTAATGAAATGGATATAGGAAAACACAAAGATAGAGTCAGGTACATGAAAGATAAGGAAGCCCAATTATTACTTAAACTAGAACATTATAATAAATTAAGAAAACGATGGACCATAGCTAAGAATGTGACACAAGGCGTTGGTGTATGTTTAACAATTTCTTTAGGCGCTCTCACTATTGTCATTTCGTCTGGCGTTCTTACAATTCCTGTTGTCGCTACAGTTTTAACAGGCACAGGTGTCTTCACAACGTCACTTGCAACAGTGATAGATAAATCTTTAATGACTAAGAAACGAAAATCCTTAACTAAGAAACATGCACATGTCAAAGAAGTATATGATAAACTACATTACTACTTCCAGAGAGTGTGTGATGACAATGTTATTACGTTAGATGAGATTGAAAAATTTGACCAAATAGCTAGAGAAGCAACTAAAATTCCTGTTAAACCTCAAGACAAAGTAAACAATGAAGCTTTTTTAGAAGAAATAAGAACTTTATTAAAAACGTTAGAACAAAGTTCCATAGAACAAAAATAAGTTGTTCAGTAAAGTCGACTCTTCAAGTCTCAGCACCTTTGGTGCAGTGTTTTTGCTGTGTCTCTATGCTACCACAAAATTCAAATATTATCTTATAAAATAATGAACACAAATGAGACAAAAATAAAACAACTAGAAGAATTAATAAAACAGAAAAATATTATGAAGAAAAAACATAGACAATATCGAATGCTACAAGCTGGTGTTCAATCTGAGATGAAAGACAAAATCCAATTAGTTGACCAAATTAAATCTGATATTAAGAAAGAACTTGTAGTTCATGATAAACAAATTGATATAGCGGATCCAGTGCCGAAAACCATCATAGATGATTATGGTTTGTTAGAAGCAAACATAGATAAGAAATTACCCAAATCTATGCTCTTTGAACATTCTACTTCATTTATAGATGGAAAGCCATCTCTTAGATTTTCCTTAGGTGGAAAAGAATTATCTATAAATCCTAAAGAAAGTTTAATTTTTGCACCAGACAAAACAGCTTTCAGTTTAGACAGAAATTTCGTGGATTTATTAAGAGGAGCGAATTTAGATAACTATCACCCCGATGATCTACTGAAATACAAAACTATGCTAGATAAGGTTGGAAGTGGGAAACATCTTAAGCGTTATAAACAATTAGAACACTTATTATCAACATCAACCAGTGTTCCAACAGCAGGCCCGCCACCTGTTGTATTTTTATCAGACAACCCACAAGAATTAATAAATAGATTTAATATTTTATTATCTGCAGCAAACGAAGGGCATAACTCCAGTTTTAACGAAATGCATGCAATCTTAGATAAACTATTCCAAAACGGCGTTCTAACTGAACAAGACTACAAATACTACTCTAATTATATTAAGTTCCTTAGCACAATAAGCACATAAATTTAGTTAAAAAAATGTCTTCGGCAGAACTAGAAAAAATTAATAAGCATTTAGAAAATTTAACCGAGATTTTAACCTCATCAAAATTTAGTACGACATTAAAATTTATAACAACTACTTCATCCCATACCTGTCATTTAGATCCTATTATTCACTTAGAACAAGACAAACATTATGAAGTAGCACTAACTAGTTTTTCAACATTTAACACTATACAAAATATTATCAAAGATGTAAATGACCGATTTAAATATTCTAATGATCAAGGTAAAACTTGGAAAGAATTAACTTTTCTTCCTGGATCTTATGAAGTTGAATCGATTTCCAATGAAATAAAAAGACATTTGGGCATTCAATTTAAAGACAAGAAGCAATTACATTTCGCAGTTGAACCAGCAGTAAATAAATTTTCTCTTACTTTAGATGAAGATCATCAAGTTGATTTTAATATTGACAAATCTTTATCAAGACTATTAGGATTTAAAAAGAAACTCTATACACAAGGTTTTCATATAAGTGAAAATATACCTAAAGTAACTGAAATAAATTCAATCAACGTTCAATGTGATATTATAGAAGGTGGTTATGTTAATGGAAAGCTGTCAAATAATATCTTCAGTTATCCAGCATTTACAGTTCCGATTGGTTACAGTTTGAATGTAATCCCAAAATCATTAATATATTTCCCTGTTACAAGAAAAACAATTAATTCAATTACAATTAGAATAACAGATGAGAAAGGAAAGGAAATAAATTTTGGAGGCGAAGAAATTATGATAGATCTTTTGGTTCGGGAGGTATAATTAAAAAAAATATTGACTTAAAAATGAGTGAAAGCAGTTGTGAAAAATATCCACTAAACAAGAAAGTGAAATTCAATCATCATCATAACTTGTCAAATAAAGTTTTATCAGTTATTTGTGGAAGATCAGGTTGTGGAAAAACATATCTATTATTTAAAATTCTCACGACACCCAAATTTTTGGATTATAACAATCTTATCATTTATACAACAACAGCAGAACAACCTATTTATCAATTTTTGAAATATGGTTTTGAAAATAATCTTACAAAATCAACTATAGCTTCACTGTTTGAAGAATATGAAAAATCGGAGTATGAAGAAGAAATAAGTTCGTGGTGTGAAGAAGCAGCGAAAAATAAACAACTATTAGAACCCAATAAAAAAAAACACATAACGATACAATTAATAGATGATAGTGGGAATATGCAAGATCCTAGTAAACTAAATAAAACGAAAAAACATTGTGTGGTGTTTGATGATTGTGTTAATGACAGAAATCAGGCAGTTCAGAGAAATTATTTTACAAGAGGTAGACATAACAACTGTAGTGTTTTTTATTTGACACAAAGTATGTATTCACTAGATGGAAGTGTTATTAGAAAGAATGCTAATATTTTTATGCTTTTCGAAATCAACCAAAGAAACCTAAGTGATTTGTTAAGAGACTTATGTATAAGAGATAAAGATGAATTTAAACAATCGTGTAACAATGCTTGGGCAAACGACTATGGTTTTATCACAGTCAATATTGATAAAAAAGTACATGATAGAGTTATAGAACATTTGTTCACAGAGTAAAACTCTGAATCGAACAATTGTTCTCTGACTAGGCTTCGCCTCGAGGGGCTTTGCCCCGACTGAAAGTCTATAGAACATTTGTTCGCAGAGTAAAACTCTGAATAGAAGATTTGTTCACTGACTAGTGTATTATAATTCCTCTTCCCAGTCTTCACTATCATTGTATTCAATTATATTACATTCTTTTTTTATTCGTTGAAATATTTCGTCTTGTACATCTTCTCCGCTATAGGGGAGCATAATACCATTTGCATTAGGCGCTTGACGTTTAAGAATATTTATTTTACCAGTGAATCTTTTTTCTTCAGTGTTATTATTTTTATCAGGAATACTAATACCAGTTTCTAAAGATCTTTTCCATGGTTTATTAACAATTGTTGTCAATGTTTCCCCATGGTATAATTTTAGAAAATCTTCTACTTTTACTTTAGTTTTTGTATAACCCTTAAATGTTTTCTTTTCACTAAGTCTCCCTTGTTCATCTACAGTAATACAATATTTTACTTTAGGTGCAATAAACATTGCAAAAATAATTCCACCATTTCCATAATCATTTTTCCCTTGACACAATTCCCCACCAACATATTCAGCAGCATCTAATTTATTGAAGAGCTCATTGGAAATATATATTGAATCAGTATCTGTATAATGAATGTATTTTTCTTTGAAACCATTAATTTCTAAAATAAAGTTGTTCATGATTCTTCTAGAGTGAGCAAGAATAAAAGAACCTAAATGTGATGGCATGAATGATGTCGCAGCGTAGCTGCTCAGACCGTTGGTCGTCGTAGCGTAGCTGCTCAGACCGTTGGTCGTCTTTTCAGTGTCTGTAATATTAGCTTTAAGAAATTCATCGTCTTCCATTTCTACTTTCACTAAGAATTGTTCATCATTTACTTTTTCAAAATCTTTTACTTCTTGAGTGAAATTTTTTCTCAATGTACTTTCATTCCATAAATGATATTTAGTGGTTATGTCTTTTTGTACGGTTTTTCCATATAGTGAATTCATTAATAATTTAATTAACTCATCGCCCACAGTGTTTCCTTCTATTTTATATTTTTTTCTTAAATTGAAGAGCTTTTCAATGTATTTGCGAAATGGTGAAATGTGATAATTTTCTTCATAAATTATACCATCTGTAATAGATAATATTTTCCCGCCACATCTAACAATTTCCTGTATGTCTACAGAAGTTAATACATCATAACACGTTCCATTCCTAAACCTTATTATTTCTTGGTTACAATTGTTTTCATTCTTTACCTTATCTTTCGCAGGAACTGGTTGAAAAAACATCTCATCAGGATAATGAAACACAACTGTGAATATTCCAGTTTTAGGGCGAAATGATTGAGTGTTAAATTGATATAATACTGCTTGTTCTTCTTCTTGTCTAAATTTTCTAGCCGATTCAGCTTTAGGGTATTCTGAATGTTCGTCATACATAGCTGATGGATATAAAGATGTTGCATCAAAAGCCATTAAGAATTCATTTCGTTGGTCGAGTAGTTTATGTTTAATTTCTTTACAGAGAGCATTCTTGTCTTGCAACTGATTATACTGCTTCATTAAATCTATTAAATTATTATTATGACCAGGAAAATATCGTTGTAATATTGGTATCAAGATGTTACAAAATGGAGATTCGTAATGTCTTATATTTGCTGACACTCTTCCACCTTTAACAGATTTTCTAACATAGTTCCTAGTCCATAAATCAGTATGCGAATGAATATTTATGTTGTCTTCTTGTACACTCTTCATCCAACCGTTAAATGTTAAAGCGGAGGATGTTAAATTAGTAGTTATATCTTCACCAACTAATTCTTTCATAACATTATTATACTTGTAGATACAAAATGCTAATGAAAGAACATCGTTAATTAAATACGGTTTCCACTCATGTTCTTTTTCTAGATAATTGTCATGTGTAATTTCACCAATTTCATAATTTAATTTACACATATTGGTAGGGGTTTTAAAATTCTCGCACCATTTGGAAAGACTTGTTTTCACGTGTTGATAGCTACATTTCATTACAATGGTTTGTAAAGGTTTGCTTGGTTTTATGTTACGTTTTGTAGAGTCACCTAGTTGCTTAGATCTAGAGGAACGTTGGATATACTTACTAACACTTTCAGTTGTATAAGGATTTTGTAAAGAAGCAGTGAGTATTCCTCTTGATGTTTTAAGCGGTGGTTTAGTTAATTTAAAATTAGATTTGAGTGGAAAATATGCATCGAATCCTGATGAATTATGTGCTATTAAAGTTACTTTCGAATGATTAAAAGATCCAAGGTTTTTGAAAAATTGATGTATCGGACATACGTCCTCTGGGTTTCCCCCGATCGGACATTCATTATGTTTCCTAATAAAGATTTTCACACAATGTTGAAGTTTGTTAAGTTCTTGCTCAGTTAAGTTATTATATTCACTTACCTGTTTCTTAAGTTCTTTAATTTCCGCTGGATCTTGACTCTTTTTTATTTTAATCATATCGCGTAACAATCGTGCGTCTATTTCTTCCAATCTTTGCTTCGGTAAGCAACACATGAATTTATTGAAATTGATAGTACCTAAAGCATAAGGAATAGGATGAGCTGTTGCACAACGAGGATCTGGATAAGTTTCGAGATCCCATATATATGTTGAACCATAGTCAATTGGTTTCTTTGTTATGGTCTTATACGGAAGTGTTGTTAGATTTTCATCAGTGACAGTTTTATATATTGGTTTGAAATTATTTTCAATTTCTCTAATAGCTTCTGCTTTATGGAATTTATTGATTAAACAATAATGACCTATTGATGAACCTTCGTGAAAATAATTGTAATAAACATAATTGTGAGTCGTTGTAATACCTCTGGGATTTAAATGACGATTAGTAGTACTATAATACTGTACACATTCTCCAAAGTATTTATTGAATTGGGAAAATTTACAGTTTGCCATTACTCCTGTTCTAGATGTAGCTTTCTCTCTATATAAAAAGTCATTAAACATCTCAAACATAATGTTAGCTTGTTCTTGATTGAACCCACGTAAGGTGATGTAACATTTTATAAAGCAGAAATCTTCAGAAGGAATGTAACAATATTGCCCGATGTATTCTTTGATTCTATATTTCATATTAATACCAGCGCCTCTATGTGATCTTTGCACGAGTTTCATACCAAAATCTTCGTATTTGATACTACCTGTAAAAATCCATTCACTAGCATCGGATTTCTCTTCTAGATTAAGAAACCATGTTTCAAATGAATTTTTATTATAAAACGTAGCGTAAAAGTTTTCTATTGTGCTTCCATCTTCTTTTTTTATTACACCCAATAAATTTAAAACTTTCCCATTGCGTAAAAGGTTACGTATATCATTTACTACATTAGTAAAAAGTTCATTTTCATATGTGATAGCGTTCGGATTAAACAGATTCAATAGATCATCACCAAGTCTATCATCATCATCAGAGAATATGTCGGGAATTGGTGTGGTTGATGTTTCCTTTGTTCTACGCTTCTGTTTTTTAGTATTACGTCTAATACTACGCCTAATATGTTTCTGTTTTTTACTACGTTTACCACGATTGCGTTTACGACGTTTACTATGTTTAATTTGTTCATCAAACTCCTCAATTTGTTTCTTTATTAACTCGTCAAGCGTATGCGTTGATTTGTTACTCATTTTACAATTCATATTTTTAAAAGAAAAAATTATGTTTTTAATTACATATACACAGGAATATTTAGTTGATGTAATGTTTCCAAATCGTAAACTGTTAATCGCTCTTTATTAACCAACCACCATAAATTATTATACGCTAAGAATACTCTGAAACTTCGTAGACACAGTGGAAAGTCTTTTGTTTTAGCGTAACTTCTTATACCATGTTTTATTTTATAATCTTGCACGAATTGCATATATTTTCGATGATATTGACTTTTAACTGATTGTTTTGAATTTACAGGGTTTGTAGGATGACGATAATCTTTTAAAACTGGCACGTGTTCTATTTTATACTCCATATTTTAAAAAGAAAAAAATTTACATATTATTAAACTCATTTAATATTGGTTTTATGTCACTCAATGTACTTTTAGCATCACTGACTAGAGGGTGTACATTTTTTAGTACATCACGAAAATCATTAATGCCTGTTCTAATAACGGCTAGTGCATCTCTATTCTCTAATCGTTCAGGGGTTTTAATTTTTAACATATTATTCAAATAATGATCGAAATAGAAATAAAATGTTTCGGGTATGATTGTTAGTGGCTCAAGTGATTCGTTTTCTAGAAAAATTGTTATTTCTTCTATATTATGTGGCGACAAGTTCTTAGCACTTGCGTAGAGACTAATGTCAAAATCTGTTGCATTACTATAAAAATCATGCTCAGTATCCAATAGTATATTTAGATCGCTATCATACACTTGCATTTGATTCAAAATAGTATCAACCCGTATTATACCGTACTTAACATGTACATATTTAGCTAAGGGTAAAGTTAGTCTATAATTTTTCTTGATATCCTCAAAGAATGCTACATTATTTTGAGTAGTTGTATAAAAGGTTTCCACATTTTCTCTAATCTTATTATCCACGTCACAGGCTTTATGAGCTAATACTACAATTTGTATATGATGGTGACGACCTTTTGTGAATATTTCTGATATGTTCTTTTGCTTCACTAAACTAGCTACATCATCTAACACTAGTAAAGACTTTTGCTCGTATGTCCCAGCAAAAGTACTCATATCTTCTAACACACATAAATCTTTTTCACCGTAAACATTTGAATATCCTTGCCATTCATCTCTCTGCAGACAAAACACATGTACATTAGCTTCGTTAGGATAATGTTGTTTTATATACTTTCTAAGAAACGTAGTCTTTCCACTTGCTGTTTTGCCATATATTATAAAATGTAAGTTCTCTTGTTCAGTGCGTCCTTTAGGTTTCTCGTCGTTATGCCTAACTTCTCTCCAACCTTTAAAGTTTTTGGTTTGATTTTTATAAAATGTAATTTTCGTTTGTTCTGCTGTTTGTAAGAACCCTAACCAGTTTATGAAACAATAAATAAGATAGATAAGAATACATATAACAATAATTTTCAAACAATGAAATTTCAGAAACCCAAAGAGTCTTCCTAGATCTGAATTTTCTGAAAATAAAGATTGCGAATCATTATTTTGTTCACGTTGTTTGATGATCGTGGGAGGCCGATTGGGAATTTCGGAATACAATTTTTCATAATTCATTTTTTTAATTTTTTATATGAAAATTTGTCTAAAACTCTCTCAACTAGTCCGACACTCAGTTGAGCAACTGTAATAGTCCGGTGCTCTCTTGAGTGTTTGACCTCTGTAGGACTTCCGGACTAGTACGGACTATTGAGTCCGGGGCTCAAATGAAGGTAAAACACTCAAAAGAGCACCGGACTATTACGGAGGCTCAAGTGAGTATCGGACTATTACGGATATAAAATTAATCAAATTACACAAATTGCTGCATGACGTGAGAAGTTTCTCTCCAACAGAACTTTATTGCACTTGTTACATCTCACTTGTGTTTTTAAACATTCTTTACATCGGTATTTACTATCATAAAATTCTGTTTTGAGCTTAACTATTTGACAATTAGTGCATTTTCGTGTACTAATAGCACATGAATTAGAATGATTCAAGAAACCTTGACTAGTAAAAAACTTATTACAATTCGAACATTGTCTATCTTTTACTTTTGGTTGTGATGGTGATTGACATGTTTTTTGGTGACGCATAAAGTTCTTAGATGTTACACTTTTTCCACAATCACTACATGTTCTCATATGACTATTTAATGATGAATTGTTGGTTAACATATTTTTAAATAAAAAAAAATGATGTTAACAAATGTTGGCGGGTGTGCTTACACACCGAATAATCAAGAATCAGAAATAGAACTAGACAACTATATCATGAAAACTGGAGACATTTTAACAGGTCCGTTACATCTTTCTATTCTTCCACAACAAAGTACTGAGTTAGCAAATAAAGAATATGTTGATAAACAGTTCGATAGAATTGTGTCACTGCTCTCTCCACTAACGAAAGAAACCAAGCTTCTAAAGCAGAATGATGAAAGACTGCAAGAAAAGCTAACAGACCTAAGTAGCAAACATGGAAAACTAGAAGCAGCTATAGTAAAACTTCATAAAAAAATAACAGAACATTCAAAACTTGTGATCCTGTTATCACTAAATTTAAAGTCTGCCATCGCAAAGAATACAAATCAAAATAAACAACTGAAAGAAGAGTTAGAAAAAGTAAGCGAAAAGAATCGAAAATTATTACAACACTTACAACAGCTGCAATCCACATTCCAAAAAAGTGTTGATGAATTAAGTAGCCGCATCACACAACAAGTAAAGCAAATGAACAGAATGATAAATGAAGTTAAAGGACTTAAACAAAAGATTAGTGACTTGAAGACCCTTAAAACGAATTTCGATAATATTAAAGTTCAATTGGCCGCTCTTAAAACAGAAGTAAAGAAAAGTGAGAAAAAAATAGAAGTAAATGAAAAAGAAATTAAAGTACATCACACGCTGCTTGACGCAATAGATAAAGTGCAACAGGCAATTAATAAAGTTACCGCGAAGTTGTTGTCCATACACAAACGTAAATCTTAATCGAACTTTGTTCAGAGGCTTTAGCCGATCAGACCAAAGGTCCTCAGGTTACTAACCTATAGAACCGTGTTCAGAGGCTTTAGCCGATCAGACCAAAGGCCCAAAGTCAAATTTAAGCTTAAAAAAAATGCCTATAATTTATAAACACAATCTTAAGCATTTTGCTTCAAATAATAAAATTGCTCATGAACCACGTATGAATCCTGTGTACCATTATGATAGTGTAGAAACTGTTGGAACAAAGTTCCTAGGCACTGCAGGTGCCGTCCAAACAGAAGGAGCTGGCATCTTTTCTGGTATCGGCAGTATCGTTAACTTGATTAAAAATAATAAAGATTTGATTTCATCTGCTGCTAAAGGAGCAGCTGCTATAGGTAGTACAGCTAGTGCAATATCGAATGCTGTTAAGTCACAAAACGAATTAAAGCAACTAGAAGCTATTCGCAAACTTAGGAATGACGCAAAAGAAATGCAAAAAGACAAAAAGCTCTCAGAGGAAACAAAAAACAAAATTGCTAAATTAGCGAAGATGGAAAGTAAACATGCTGAAAAAACAATTGAAGAAATGAGAGGAAATGGTCTAGCAAAATTCTAGTAGAACCTTGTTCAGAGGCTTTAGCCGAGTATCAAACTGATTTTTTCTAATAAAAAAATATAATGGCAACTCTGATTGAAAGCAAATTTAGATTAGATGATCCCCCGTTCATTAGTTACAATCAAAAAAAGAATGACTATATAAGAATTGCTATGAACCCCGGTTCTTCAGGTAGAGTGAATACAGGAGGCGATTTAATTTTTGAAGTTGACAATCAACAAAGTTATTTATATTTACCCGATTCATTTTTACACTGTGAATATTCTCTCTATTCTGATGCTGATTTTACAACACCATTACCGGCTACGGATAATATTACATTAGAAAACAATTTCTTCCCAAGATTATTCACACAAATGCGTTTAGATGTTGCAACACAAAATATAGAAACCATAAGTGATTCACCTGGTATTATTGATTCGATGCTTCGATTTGTTACAATAGGTGAAAATATTAAAATGCATGAAATCGAAGGATGGTTTCCAGATAATAATGATGGTTTAATTATAGATGATTTAACTCACGCTGGAACAGATGCCGCAGGAATTGCGAAAGATGTAGAAAACATAGTGAAACAGTTAAACAGTACACAAAATAGCTCATACCAGAAAAGACGCAATTTTAATAATAAAAGTAAACAAACTGTTGATTGGTCATTGTCTCCATTATTCGGGTATTTAGATTACAATAAAATATCATGTCACTTGAAATTCAAACTCATAGTTCATCGCACTGTAAATAATGAATCAATATTTTATGGAAAGGCTGGGAAGAAAGCATACCTAAAAATTGATAGACTTGAATGGTGGATTAAGCACATTACTCCTAGTTTAGAGGTTGAAACAACTATTACGAAACGATTAAATACGGGCAAACCAATTCCAGTAAGTTTTTTGAAGCGTACCGCGAGCTCTGTCACGTTTACCGAACAAAGATTTAACTGGCATTTCACAAGGACATCAAATACTCCAAGATATTTTTTGCTCACTTTTCAAAAGAATGAAACAGCCAGTTTTGATAAGAACAATAGTATTTTCCATATTAATTCAATTCGAAGTTTACAAATTTCATTAAATCAAACACGTTATCCTATTGATCCATTGAGATTTGATAACGCAAATAATCAATTCATGGAAGGATATGACGCTTATAGAAATTTGTGCCGAGAATTTGGAGTTGAAGCACAATTAAATCCTGTAGATTGGAAGAATATATATCCTGTTTTCTGTTTTGATTTAAGTGCACAATCTGAAGATATTATCAAGACCGGTTGTGATGTGACAATTAATATTGAAAAGGCAAATTCCACAACATCATTGATGGCTTATGGTTTATTGCTAGAAGACACCGAATATTCTATTGAAATTATTAATGGAAAGATGGTTAGGATCGGTTAGTAACCTTAGGACCTTTGGTCCGATCGGCTAAAGCCAGAGGAGCTTCGCTCCGATTGGTTAGAAAAACCCAAGACTTCGTCGATAGGCTAAAGCCAGAGGAGCTTCGCTCCGATTGGTTAGAAAAACCAAAGACTATAAATTTTTTATTAAAAAATGGCGCAAGTGAATAATAAAACGGTTGAATTAAAACTACGTAACATCATTGACAAAAATACCCCTAAAACTATTACAATTAACAAAAGGAAGTATTACATAAGTAAACCAATGATAGAGAATATCAAATTACAAGAAGAAAAGAATGGCGGAATTCTCCCATTAATTCCGCTAATCATAGGTGGTATAGCAGCAGCAGGAAGTGTTGCAGGTGGGACAGCTGGTATTGTCCAGGCAGTAAATAAAAATAAAGCAGAGAAGGCAGCATTAGAAGAGCAAAAACGTCATAATAGGGAGTTAGAGAAAGCTGCTAGAGGTGACGGAATAGTAGATAATTTCATTAGCAAATTAAATTTAGTTGATGAAGGGAAACGAGTTCTTAAAAATGTCCTACACAATATTGATGATTTGATTGAGATAAAAGAAACAAAAGACGGATCTGGCATATATCTAAATCCTAGTATGGTGCGATAAGATTTAATCTTTAAAAATGTCTCTGGATAAACTTAAATTTTCTAATTTGGATTTATTAAATTTTAGCCTAAACCAAAACCGCCGCTATAATGGAGGCGATAAGAACAAAGTTCCACACCACACCGGAGGTGATATACAAAAAGCATTAGAAAACTTTCCTGGCTTTATTTGGAGTAAATATTCGAAAGAGAAACATCTACCTGGGCATAATTTTACTGGCCCCGGCACAAGATTAGATTTAAGATTAAACGATGATGACACGCCTAGAGAAAATAGTAAACCAATAAATAGAGTAGACGCCGCCGCTTATAAACATGATTTAGCTTATCGAAATCATGACCTAAGTTCTCGACATGAAGCAGATAAGAAAATGATACAAGAATTAGATAGTATTCAAAATCCTACATTTAGAGAAAAAATTGAAAGAATGTTTGTTAAGAAAGCTTTACAAGCAAAAATGCTTTTTGGGCAGGGGATAGATAAAACTTTAGTTCCGTCAACTTCGTTGAATAAAATGTCGAATGACCCAAGCCGCTACGCGTCCGAAATTCACAAGGAATACAGAAAGCCGAAATATCTATTGAAGGTAAAAGTATTTAATAAAGATGATATCTGGAGTGCAGATCTAATTAATATGCCTAATGAAAGAGGGTTTAAGTACGCATTGACCGTTATAGATTTATATACACGATATGCTTGGGTAAAGCCTTTAAAAAACAAAAGTGGTCTGTCAGTTAAATATGCGTTTGAAGAAATCTTTAAAGAAAATAATAGAACACCAAAGAAGCTATTCGTTGATAAAGGGTCCGAGTTTTACAATAGAAACGTAAAGCCACTATTTGAAACTGTTTATTCCACAGAAAATGCAGGAAAAGCTGTAGTAATAGAGCGCTTTAATAGAACGCTAAAAGGTAAGATCTTTAAGAAATTTACTCAGCAAGGAAATCAGAAATGGTTAAAAATATTACCAGGAGTTGTAGAAGAGTATAACAATAAGATTCATTCAGGTATTGAAGAAACTCCAAAGAATGCTTCTGACGACCCTGATTTAATACGAAAGAAAATATTCGAAAATAATTATTCGAATGAGAGTAATCCGAATTTACAGAAACGTAAGCCGAAATTTAAAATTGGGGATAGGGTGCGAATATTTAAATACAAGAATAAATTTGAAAAAGGCTTCGTCGGATACTGGACGAAAGAGATATTTGAAATTTCTAAAATAAATCAAACTCTTCCGATTACTTATGAAATTATAGATTTAGATAATGAGGATATCAAAGGTAGATTCTATGAAAACGAATTACAGAAAACCGAGCTTTAATTATCATTGTTTAACTCTAACATTATATCTAGAAATGGTACTCCTTTTTGTAATTTGTACAAAACGTATAAACATAATTGACCACAATAAGTTGTTCCCGGTTTTTGAATTTGAAACGTATTATAAATACCATTGCCAAGTATTGCTCTTACTTCATTCGTAGGTGGAAGCCCGTATGAGTCAAAATAATAGTTCTGCTGATGATTTTTAACGCCTGCTGACCAATGTACGCCGTTTTGGTCTGAAGTGTGAAGATTCGTTATGAAATTTACAGTTGGCTTATTTTTGATCAATTGTAATTCGTCTCTCATTAGGACATGAAAATTCTTTATTCCCAATTGATGTGCGATTTTCTTTAGGTCGAAATTCGTTGTTGTGTCTGTTCCATATAATTTAAAAAACTCGATCAGGTCAGTCATTTTAAATGAAACAAAAATCCAATTTGAAAATGTCATTTTTCAATCACCACGCAAATAAGTAGCAATAAATGTTACTACTTGTTACTTATGAAGTAGAGTCCAACATTTATATGAAAACAGAAATCCAAATTGTCAACGCCATTGTCACTTTTCAATCACCACGCAAATAAGTAGCAATAAATGTTACTACTTGTTACTTATGAAGTAGAGTCCAACATTTATATGAAAACAGAAATCCAAATTGTCAACGCCATTGTCACTTTTCAATCACCACGCAAATAAGTAGCAATAAATGTTACTACTTGTTACTTATGAAGTAGAGTCCAACGTTTACAAGTCCTCTAATTCCTGCGTGAGGCCAGTATGCTGCACAAGTTGTTGTTCAGTTTGTTGCACATTGGGTGAATCAAATATGGATTCTGCTATTCTTTGCTGTTCCTCCTCTTTTTCACGATCAATATAATCTTCAAGATGAGCAAAATTCTTCATCACAAAGTAAATTGATAGAGAAGAATTGGCTAAGTTTGGATAGTTCTTTGATAATTTGAATAATTTGATCAGTAATGTCACATATGAGCGTGAAAACTTTATTTTGTGGGTCTCATTTAACTCTTTCACGAATTTTGTATAATTCATATTGGACAATAACTTCAGCCGTTGAACAACTTCACCTTGTAAAACATAGCAGCGTAGAAGATTCCGATGTGTAATTTTCTCAAAACCAATGAGTTTATTCAATGAAGATATGCACGATGATGTACTTATAATATCCTTTTTCTCGAGAATTACAGGTAAATTGCTGCTGTCAACATCCTTGAATGAATCTCGGATTATTTCAAACACTTCTCTCTTTTTATCTTCTTCGTTAACACTCGTCTTCTGTTTTTTTCTTAGTGATTCATTGATAAAATTTGCTGCTATCGTTTTGAAGAAATCCAGATGGTCTGGTGAAATAAGAGGCACAACTTGATCCACGAAGCAACAAAATTCTCTCTCTAGTTTGCTGGCAGAGGTCATTGCAAATGAGAACTTTGCTTCTAGCGTACACGATACAATGACAGATTGCCACCGTTGCCATAACGATCTTCAACCTGATGACAGTTTGCAATTGTTTTGTCGTCATGTGAGTGCGCTGGCAACTAAAATCTAATTGTATCACAAAGCTGTAGCGACAACAGGAATTGTAAGAACGCCAGACGAAATGACAATAGTGAGAGCGCCTAAAGAAATTGTTAAACATACACCAACGCCTTGTGTCACATTCTTAGCTATGGTCCATCGTTTTCTTAATTTATTATAATGTTCTAGTTTAAGTAATAATTGGGCTTCCTTATCTTTCATGTACCTGACTCTATCTTTGTGTTTTGCTATATCCATTTCATTGGGAACCGAAGGTTTTATGTCATATGATAATGAAGGATATAAGGGGGCTGATGGTTCTTTTGTTTTTTCATCTTCCATTTTTAAATGAATATTTTTGTTCATGGGTCATAAACATTGTATTTTTCCCATTTCGCATCTATTTTAGCTGTTTTTTTATAAATTTCAGGAGGACCCTATTTTTTTGTATTTTTTCATTTTTTTGTATCTATTTTGTCTGTTTTTTTATAAATTTCAGGAGGACCCTATTTTTTTGTATTTTTTCATTTTTTGTAACTACCTAGGTGTGGGATTCGGTGCTGAGCGAAGCGATGCGCCGAATCCTATACCCTATACTACTGTCATAATCTAAAATAATGGAGACAATGACCAATTTACTGTCTGTTTACTTTTCTTGTTAAAAACACGCCTTTCTTGATATGCATTATTATTTGTTTTATTTAAATGTTTTGCAATATTTTCTACATCTTTCGCAATTCCTGCGGCATCTGTTCCAGCGTGAGTTAAATCATCTACACTTATACCATCATTATTATCTGGAAACCAACCTTCGATTTCATGCTTTTTATTATTTTCACCAATTGTTACAAATCTAAGCATTGTATCAATTACACCTGGAGAATCACTTATTGTTTCTATATTTTGAGTTCTAAATTTTGAGTTGACATCTAAACGCATTTGTGTAAATAATTTTGGAAAGAAATTATTCTCTAGTGCAATATTATCGGTATCTGGTAATGGTGTTGTAAAATTGGCATCACTATATAAAGAATATTCACAGTGTAAAAAGGAATCAGGTAAATATAAATAACTTTGCTGATTATCAACTTCAAAGATTAAATCTCCTCCAGTATTTACTCTACTAGAAGATCCGGGATTCATAGCAATTCTTATATAGTCATTCTTTTTTTGATTGTAACTGACGAACGGTGGATCGTATAATCTAAATTTATTTTCGATAAAGCGATCTGAATGATTAATTCAGGAAGACATTTTCATAAAAAATAATTTGACTTTTTTGTTTTTTCTAAAAGTAATTTTCTTAGGATTCTTTTTTTAGAATATATTTTAGAATTTTGCTAAACCATTACCTCTTATTTCTTCAATTGTTTTTTCCTCATGTTTACTATCAGCTCCTGCTGCTATGTTAGCAATTTTGTTTTTTGTTTCCTCTGAGTTTTTTAAATTTTTTTAGTTCTTCGGAATCATTCTTAAGTTTACGAATAGTTTCTAGTTGTTTTAATTCGTTTTGAGACTTAACAGCATTTGATATTGCACTAGCTGTACTGCCTATAGCAGCTGCTCCTTTTGCAGCAGATGTAATTAAATCTTTATTATGTTTAATAACATTAACGATACTTCCTATATTATCACTGATGCCAGAAAATATACCATCTCTTTCTTTTTGAATAGTTTCTACATTGTTATAATGGTAAACAGATTTCATAGATGGTTCATGGGCAATTTTTTTATTTGAAGCAAAATGTTTAAGATTGTGTTTATAAATTATAGGCATTTTTTAGGATTAAATTTGACTTTTGGGAAGAATATTTACGTTTATGATGAAGATTTACGTTTGTGAATGGACAACAACCGCGTGATAACTTTATCAATTTGCTTTTGCACTTTCTCTATTGCGTTAAGCAGCGTGTGATGTATTTTAATTTCTTTTCTATTGACTTGCATTTTCTGCCGATTCATCTTTAAATCCGTTTTAAGAGCCTTCAACTTGATTTTAAAAACATCTAACTGGTTTTTAACAGCATCTAACTGTTCTTTATTTCCTTTATAATTTTTCTTTAATTAATCTTCTAAATTGATTTTAAGAGTTTTCATTGTATCAACTTTTTGATTAAGTGAGTTTACTTCATTTATTATTCTATTCATCTTTTTCATTTGTTCAGTAATTTTAGAACTTAATTCATCAACACTTTCTTGGAATGTAGCTTGTACTTTATTTAAATTTTTAAAAATTATTTTAGGAAGTTTTTCTAGTTCATTTTCTAATTGTTCTTTCAATAGTTGTATCTGATGTTTATTTTCAATGACTGCAGATTTGAACTTTATAGAAAGTAATATTAAAACTTTTGATTGTTCTGAAATTTTTTTAAAAAGTTTTGCTATATTTACTTCTAGCTCTTTATCGTTTTTATCAAGTTTTAATTATTTTTCGTTTCATGATTTGTCATTAAGTTTTAGCAACTTTAATTCATTCATTAGTGGAACCAAAACATCGTTTATATATTTTTCTTTTAAGTCATTAATTTGTGCATCATCATATTGTTTATTCGTTAACTCTGTATTTTGCTGCGGAAGAATAGAAAGATGTAATGGACCAGATAAAACGTCTCCAGTTTTCATGATATAATTTTCTATTTCTATTTCTGATTCACGATTATTCGGAATATTTGCACCTCCACCAACATTTGGTAACATGTATTTCTTTTCTAATAAAATTAAAAAATGGAAATGAGTCAAATGTGTCAAATGATGAAACCTAAGTCAGAGTTCTATGATAGTAAATACCAGTGAAAGGATTGTTTAAAAGCAAGTGTTTAGGTTGTCAAAAAATTATATTGAAGAAAAATTTTCCAAGACATGTAACACTTTGTCCTAATCTATAATTGAGCAAATGCAAGTATATGATAAAGATTTGAATATATTAATAGATACTGAATGTGAAATATATAATAACTCTCAAAACTTTGATATTAGAATGTATGCAAAAGTAAAAAAATTACCACCTAAAGCCGTAGAAGAAATAATTATCTTTTTAGAAAATGAAGCAAAAGAACCACTAACAATTATTCCCGAAACATTTTATTTTCATTTCGATCATTATTTAAATGCAAAATTTGGTATAGCAATACCTAACAGATTCTCAAATAATGATACTTTAAAATGTTTAAAAGCTTCAATGGATGATGTAAGAAATGTACTTAAAAAAGCAAAACCAATAATATATGAAGCTAAATTTACATTAGATGAAGCAAAAAATACAATGATTTAAAACCAATAATAAATGAGGTGTGTGAGATTGTTAAAAATTATTAATTTTCATTTATATATTGAACAGCACCTGAAAAAATACTTTTGAATACACTAATCCACTATCATAAATTCTAATAACATCTGGAATAGTTATACTACTTTCTACAATTGGAGTAGTTATTAAAATTACAGGTTTGGTTTTATTTTTAATATCTTCTAATATTTCAACTAATGATTCTTTAATTCTTCTATAAATTGGATAAAATATAATATGTGGAAAAAATGATTCCAATGATTCTTTTGCCATATTAATTTTTTCAACAGTTGGTATAAAATAAATTCCTATTTCATTTTCTAAAGGAGGTAATTATTGAATAGCTGTTTGTACATCAATACATGAATGTTCTTTAATTTCATGTAATGTGATAAAATGTTTTATATGTAATCAATTTTTATATGTAATAAAAAAATTATTATTCCCACGTGTCATCATCATCACTTAAATTACTCTCACTGACGATTGTTTCAAATATTTCGCCTTGTAGATCTTCTCCATCTTAAGGTAACATAATACCATATTCATCAGGTGCCTGTCGTTTAAGAATATTTATTTGAGCAGAAAATCTTTTTTCTTCTGTGTCATTATTTTTATCAGGAATACTAATGCCAGTTTCTAAAGATTTTTTCCATGGTTTATTAACTGTAGTCGTTAATGTTTCACCAGAATATAATTCACTGAGTCTTCCTTGTTCATCTACAGTAATACACTTTTTTATTTTAGGTGCAATCACACCATTTGGAAAGACTTGTTTTCACTTGTTGATAGCTACATTTCATTACAATAGTTTGTAGGGCTAGTGTACCTCGAGGTGATGATTTTTTAATATTGTTTTTAAATCGAAAGGATCTTTGAATATACTTACTAACACTTGTAGTTGTATAAGGATTTTGTAATGAAGCAGTTAATATTCCTCTTGAAGTTTTAAGTGGTGCTTTAGTTAATCTAAAATTAGCTTTTATCGGAAAATAGGAATCGAAGCCTGATGAATTGTGAGCTATTAAAGTTACTTTCGAATAATTAAATTCTCCAAGAGTTTTAAAAAATTGGTGTATTGGACATTCATCTTGTTTCCTAATAAAGAAAGATTTTCACACAACGTTGAAGTTTGTTAAGTGTTGTTCTTGTTAAGTCAATTGGTTTCTTTGTTACGGTTTTATACGGAAGTGTTGCTAAATTTTCATCATTAACTGCTTTATATATTGGTTTGAAATTATTTTCAATTTCTCTAATAGCTGCGGGTTTATGATTCTTGTCTATCAAACAAAAAAATATTGTCCAATTGTTGAACCTTCGTGAGAATAATTGTACTAAACATATTTATGTGTAGTTGTAATACCTCTAGGATTTAAATGACGATTAGCAGGACTATAATATTGAACACACTCTCCAAAAGATTTATTGGACTGAGAAAATTTGCAATTTGACATTACTCCTGTTCTAGATGAGGCTTTCTCTTTACATAAAAAATCATTAAACATTTCTCTCATAATTTCGTCTTGTTCTTTACTGGAACCACGTAAAAAATTATAACATTTTATAAAGCAGAAATCTTCAGAAGGAATATAACAATATTGTCCGATATATCCTTTGATTTTATATTTTATATTAATACCAGCACCCCTATGTGATCTTTGAACTAACTTCATTCCAAAATCTTCATATCTTATATTACCTGTAAAAATCCATTCATTACTATCTGATGTCTCTTCTAGATTGGAAAACCATGTTTCAAATGATTTTTTATTATAGAAGGTTACGTAAAAGTTTTGAATTATATTTTCACTATCTTTAATAACTTTTCCAAGTAAATTAATAATTTTACCAATCGCTAAAAGTTCACGTATATCATTTACTACATTAATAAAAGATACAATTTCATATTTAATTTCATTCGGATTAAAAAGATTTACTAAATCCTCTCCCACTTCATCCTTAATTCTCTCATCTAAAAAAATATCAGTAATAGGAGTTTCTTTTTATTTTCAGCTATACGTTCAAGTTTTCTATTTCGTTTTTTAAGTTTTCTAAAATTTATTTTATTATTTTTTCTTCTAATATTAGTCACATTTCTAATATTACTCCCTTTTCTAATGGTTGGACGTTTGGTTTTTTATCAATTCAACAATAATAGGTTTCGTACCTTTATTCATTTTACAATTCATATTTTTAAAGAAAATTATGATTTTTTTATTAAAAGAAAAATTATACTTTTATTTTAAAGTCTGAAATAAATAAAGGTATATTCAATTGTCGTAATGCTTTTACATCATAAACTGTGAAATGTTCTTTTTGAATTAACCACCATAAATTATTAAAAGCTAAAAATACTCTAAAACTTCTTAAACAAAGTGGAAAATCATTTGTTCTTTCATAACTTTTTATACCATTTTTTATTTTATAATCTTTAACGAATTGCATATATCTGCGATGGTAATGAAATTTAACTTCTTTCTTCGAATTTAGAGGATTTGTAGGATGCCGATAATCTTTTAAAACTGGTACATGTTCAATCTTGTACTTATTCCACATTTTGTTTTTTTTAATAAAAAATTTCAATACAGAAAAAATTATTCGAAGATATTTTCTATAACTCTATCATGTATTTTGTTATCAATATTAATTGTAATGAAACCATAATCTTTTGACCAACAATTATTACACGAATGTTTAAAGTCATCTTTATCTCTTATACATAAATCTCTTAACAAATCACTTAAGTTTCCTGAATTAATTTCAAATAGCATAAATATATTCGCATTCTTTCTAATAACACTTCCGTCTAATGAATACATACTTTGTGTTAAATAAAAAACACTACAGTTATTATGTCTACCTCTTGTAAAATAATTTCTCTGAATTGTCTGATTTCTATCATTAACACAACCATCAAAAATTACACAATGTTTCATTCTTTTATCTAGCTTACTAGGATCTTGCATATTACCACTATCATCTATTAATTGTATCGTTATATGTTTATTTATATTAGATTCTACTAATTGTTTATTTTTCGCTGCTTCTTCACACCACAAACTTATTTCCTCTTCATATTCAGATTTTTCATATTCTTCGAATAAGGAAGCAATTGCGGGTTTTTAAAGATTACTTTCAAATCCATATTTTAAAAATTGATAAACAGGTTGTTCTGCTGTTGTTGTATAAATTATAAGATTATTATAATCCAAACAGTTTGGAGTAGTTAGAATTTTAAATAATAGATATGTTTTTCCACATCCTGATCTTCCACAAATAACTGATAAAACTTTATTGGATAGATTTCGATGATGATTGAATTTCAATTTTTTATTTAATGCTGGGTTGGTCGAAATTTCTTCACTCATTTTTAATAAAATAATTTTTATTTTTTAAGAAGAAGAAAATTAAACTTCTCTAACCAAAAGATCTGTCATAATCTCTTCACCTCCAAAATTTATTTCTTGTCCTTTCTCATCCGTAATTCTAATGTTAATGCTGTTAATAGTTTTTCTTGTAATAGGGAAATATATTAATGTTTGTGGAATTACATTTAATCTATAGCCAGTGACAACAGTAAAAGCTGGAAAGCTGAATACTAAATTTGACAATTTACCATTTATATGTCCTCCTTCAAAAATGTCACAATGTACAACAATTGAATTTATTTCACTTATTTTAGGAATCTTCTCACCTAAATGATAACCTTGACTATAGGTTTGTTTATTAAATCCTAATAGTTTTGACAATGATCTATCATGATTAAAATCAACTTGATGATTTTCGTCTAAAGTAAGAGAGAATTTATTTACTGCTGGTTCAACTGCGAAATGTAATTGTTTCTTATCTTTAAATGGTATACCTAAATGTCTCTTAATTTCATTTGATATTGATTCAACTTCGTAAAAACCAGGAAGAAAAGTTAGTACTTTCCACGTTTTACCTTTATCAGTAGAATATCTAAATTGATCATTCACATCTTTGATAACGTTTTGAATAGTGTTAAATGTGGAAAAACTAGTTAATGCAATTTGATAATTTTTATTTTGTTCTAAATGTAGAATGGGTTATAAATTACAAGTGTGTGATGAAGTAGTTGTTATAATTTTTAATGTCGTACTAAATTTTGATGAAGCCAAAATCTCTGTTAGATTTTCTAAATGATTATTAATTTTTTCTTTTAGATCAAAATTTTAAATAAATATTTTTTATTAAATATTTATTTATAAAAATTAAAAACAGCATATTTTAGCTATACTTTTATACTTTTAGCAATCCTCTTCATTTAGAATCTTCTTTTCTAATAGTCTTTTTAATATAGCATGAATTTCATTGAAACTAGAATTATGTCCTTCTTTTATTGCAGATATTAAAATATTTAATCTATTTAGTAATTCTTGTGGATCATCTGGTAAGAATACAGTTGTTTCAGTTCTAAAACCTTTTCCTACTTTAGGTGCAGTTGGTAATAAATTTTCTAATTGTTTATAACGTCCAAGAGATTTTACTGCACCAACGCTATCTAACATAGCTTTATATTTTATAAGATCTTCCACGTCATATTTTTTTAAATCTGCTCCTCTTAAAAGATCAACAAAATTTCTATCTAAACTAATAGGTGATTTCTCTGGTGAAAAAACTAAACCCCGTAAAGGTTGTGGAAATATTTCTTTTCCGCCAAGATAAAATCTTGCAAATAATTTTTTATCTAAAAAGAAAGTAGAATGTTCAAATAACATAGATTTTGGTAATTTTTTCTATATTTGCTTCTAACAATCGATAATCCTCTAATAATGTTTTAAGTATTGGATCTGTTATATTTACTCGGTTATCCTGATTAGCAAGTTCTTTTTCAAGAGTTTTAAATGGTTCAATAGTTTTTTCAAAATCAATTTTTACGTGCTCGGTTTGCTGCATTTTTTCAAACATATCAGATTGAATACCAGCTTTTGTCATTCTATGCCGAGTATGATTTTCTTTCATAATATTTTTTGTTTTATTAAATCATCTAATTGTTGAATTCTTTTTTGATTATCAGCTTTAATTTTATCCATTTTTAAAATATAATATTTGAATTTTGTGGTAACATTGGAATACAACAAAAACATTTTACTGAACAAATTATTTTTTTATTGCTTTGTCGTCTAAAATCTTTTCGTCTTAAGTTTTGTTTATAAAGTTTTTAGTTCTTCTAAAAAAATTTTATCATTTTCTTCATTAGGAATTTTACCATCACTAGAAATTTTACCAGCCTGTTTATTCTTGTCATTAACTTGTGTCTGTAATTGAATTGATATTTATTAGCTTCATTAGCTATTTGATCAAATTTTTCAATCTCATCTAACGTGATAACATTATCATCACATACTCTTTGAAAGTAATAATGCAGTTTATCATAAACTTCTTTAACGTGAGAATATTTATTTTTTAATGATTTTCGTTTCTTAGTAATTAAAGATTTATCTAACATTGTAACAAGCGAAGTTGTAAAAACACCCGTACCTGTTAAAGCAGTAGCAACTACTGGAATTACTAAAAGACCTGAAGAAATAACAATTGTAAATACTCCTAAACTTACTGTTATAAAGATTCCAATTCCTTGTGTCACATTCTTAACTTTAGACCATCTCTTTCTTAATTGATCATAATGCTCTAATCTTACTAATAATTGAGATTCCTTATCTTTCATATAACATACTCTATCTTTATGTTTTTCTTTATCCATTTCACTTGTTTTTAATTGTGATAACGAAGGATATATTCTCGAAGTTTCTTCCATTTTCGTCGTTTTTTCCATTTTTGAGGTTTCTTCCATTTCTGAGGTTTCTTCCATTTTTTAATAAATATTTTGATATTTTTAGACTATGTGAAAAGACTACATAAATTTTGTAAATTTTTAGACTACGTAAATTTTGTTTTGTAAATTTTCGCTAAAATCACAAGTGTGTAAAATTTGTAAAACATTGGAAAATATTCAGAAAATTCGGGAGGGTATGACATCTGGTGCGGAGCGGAGCGCCGGATGTCATACCCTATACTACTCCTACACGTTTACACAGAAATAAAGCAGAAACGTTCAAGCGATTCCAAAGATATCATCAGTTTGAACATCATAGAAATCACCGCAACCTTTGCATTTGCGGAAGTACTATATGAAATTACTGGAATTGCAAAGAAGCTAACGAAGTTTGAAATCACAGCAGGCTTCATTAACGTTTGAGTTTTGCATTGCTACCTGTAATCAAGTGTTCACAAACAACATTTGCATATATTTTCATTAATTCGGCTAATACCATTAGTATGCTCGACATTTTCATTTCAATTATACTCAGTAAAGATTTACTTTGACGAAAAGACCGTGTTATTTTAATGATAAGAACTTCTACAAATCGCAAGGACTTATGGGGGACCAGGATGACCCTTTCATCTGCATCTGCGATAACTGATGTTTCAAATTTATTCCTTCGGACCTGTTTGCAATGCAATTCGGCTAATACCATTAGTATGCTCGACATTTTCATTTCAATTATACTCAGTAAAGATTTACTTTGACGAAAAGACCGTGTTATTTTAATGATAAGAACTTCTACAAATCGCAAGGACTTATGGGGGACCAGGATGACCCTTTCATCTGCATCTGCGATAACTGATGTTTCAAATTTATTCCTTCGGACCTGTTTGCAATGCAATGTCATGTGAAGTGACCATATCACTCCTCTTCTGCGAGACTTGTACTGGCGGAGAGAATTGTCTACCGGCATACTGTCTTGGTGCTCCGTTGGCTCCTCGGTACTGCACCAGTCGATCTTGCAGAGAAACTCACATCGGTCCACGGCATCCCTAGCTGGAGCAGCCTTCGATCCGCTCTTACTCCCGCTCTCTGGATTCCCTCAAGCCGACGGAAGACAACTGGTGTCCGTGCATTTCCTTCTGCCGCACTACGTGTATGGAACAATCTCCCAGCCGAAGTAACCTACTATTCCTCCTTTCGTCCTTTCAAACGCTCCCCGATTCCCTCTATTCTCTTTATCCCATTGCTAAGGCTCATTTTGTTCAGGATGTACTTTAATTCTTTATTAAGTGGCCAAGCAGTATTTGTAAGATGCGCCACTATAATGTTGTTCTATGAATAAAGAAATAAATATTATGTATAATTCATAGAAGACGTTTCAACGTAATTCTCACATACCTATTTAAATCTAAGTTACTAAAACTTGCTTTGCTCTGTAGAATAACAGTTTTGGTGACACTGAAACTTATCAAATCTTTTAAATAATATTAATCCCGATGCTTATATGAAGTTTCTTAAAGAAACCGGAAAGAATAACATTGACTTGATCTCTTAAATGTTGCTATCTATAAAGGTAAAAAAACAGATTGATATAGACACATTCCATAGCATTTCGTAGCAGTTACAAGAAAAACCTGGGGAATACCCAAGTAAGTAAAGATCCCAGGGGAGACCCACATACTGATATGTTAAAAGATTGCGACAACTAAAGGAAATTAATTATTAGTTAATTTCTATCACGCACCTGCAGATTTACTGATGCTCCATAGCGCAGTAGTGTTCGAACACATCCTTCGTATTGTTTATTGACAGAAACATGAAGTGCAGAGCAGCGGGTCCGATTCAAAGCATTTACATCACTTCCATGCTTTAACAGAAAGTCCGTGATATGAGGTTTATTTCTGGAACGATATTGAAGACGTAAGCAATAATCTATAAATATTACAATTTCTGTAGGAAAGCCATGTCGCATGATATCAGAATTTTAGATTTGTCAATATATTTCGAGCATTTTCTTCATTCATAGTCATTTTCAAGATTAACTGGAGGAATAGCTGAAACACGTTCTTAATAAATTACAACGGAAGATCTAGGATAACTTTTCTGCGCATTATCAAAAATTACTCAATGCTGAAACACAGATTAGATAAATGATATCATTAGCGAGAGAAGTCGTATCAAAGAGAGATGTCTTGATGACATTATTGAGAGTTCTGAATTATCAGGAAAGAAAATAATCGCAAAAATGATTTTCATACTTCAAAATTGATTACAGTTCCTACGAGTTAATCAGAAAACCAAGTAAATCTTTTCAGAAAGAATGATTCCATGTAAGAACAACTCGTAAAAAATTCTCAAAAACTTTCCAAGAAAATCAAGCAGAGAACAAGAATGCATATTAAAGAACTACAGCATTGATGATTTCAAAAAATGCTTACTCACGAATGTTGTGCACAAAATTCAATGCAGTACAATTTCAAGCAATTTTATATTGGCGGTGCCATCAGATTGTTGCATCTCAGAATTGAAGAAAAATTCCAAAATAAAGAATCTTCATTTCACAAGCACACAAAAATATTTGCCAAACAACTGAATTTGAAATTAACATAATAACAACTGCAGAAGACGAAGCTAATTGAAAGAAGAATTAGTAATTAAAAAGATTAAACCAACGATCAATAACCGATTCGAATGCAATCAATGCGAAGATTTTCAAGTTGAATTAAAAATAGCCGATGCTGTTGATGTTAAGCTTGTACTCCTAAATTTTTGACTGTACACAGACCGTGTCAGGGCAAGATGGGAGTTAGTACTGCCTATAAGTTTCAAATAATACATAATCTAAATCACATTATGTAAAAGTAGAAGTAGAAATTGGCATGGTAGAGTAAAAATAGAAAAATAGATGATGTAAATGCTATGTATGATGTATCAATTATATGAACAAGAATTGCTTGTATTGTTCTCTCTCTCTCTTCTCTGGAGTTAATTTTTGGTTGGAATTTTCTTATTGTTATTTTTATTTTGTTTTTATGTTATAATTTTGATTCCGATTCACATTGAATTGGTTTGCATACTTGTATACTGAAGAAGCAGTTTGAGTAATATGTTCTCTTGTCAGTGCATGTAAGGGCCGTGTGCTTCCTATGTAGTAGTCCTGGCAGGTTGGTACTATAACTCCCTTCTTCCTTGACGCGGTCTGTGTACAGACGAAAATTTGGGAATGCAATTATAATATCAACAGCATCGGCTATTTTTAGATTCAGTTTAGCATTATGCTGTTCAGGACAAATTACTAACTTTTATAAAGACTTTCTTTTTCACGTGTTAAATGAACAATTGACGTCGAAATAACAACGCGTCGAATTGCACTTTCGATACATAAACAATATAATAATTTCAATTATACGACTTTCTTTTTATCTAACATCATCACTTTATTGTGCATTTCCATGTCTCACTTCTATGACATCATTGACATTTTGGCTGAGCGCCTAGGGTTATTCTAGGTCTGGGATTTTAGGATTTATTATCCGTGTTTTAGCATTGAGCAATCTTCGATAATGCGCAGAAAAGATATCCTAGATCTGACGTCATAATTTTGAATTTACCAGGAATGTGTTTCAGCCATTCCTCCGCTTTGTTTTGAAAATGACTATGGTCAAAATATATTGACAGATCAAAAATTCTGGTATCATACAACTTGGCTTTCCTAAACAAGAATAAATATGAGCACATTTCAAGGCATATTTAATCAGGAATCAGTAAAAAATATTCCAGTAACAGCCGGAAATTGAATTACCGGCATTTGCAGGATATTGCACTATATCTGAATAAATTGTGGACAATCAGCGATGGTTACATGTCAAAGCCTTTTCGAAGCTGAATGGGTGCGGAATGGGTACGAACACGCATGCAGCTAAATGTGAAGCTGCACTGATGAATGAAGATCATTGCTTCTTTTCTTAACTTAAACTCTTACTGATATGAAATGATAAGTATATCGGCTAATATCATGATGATTATAATATTTCACCATTTGACGTCTTTTGTACAGGTAAAAATGCGAAAGATTTCCAAATCAGAGAATTTCTTACTCTCAGTGGACGATTTCGGCGAAATATGAATGAATTGACTGAACTGAGGTCTAGAAAGAGACATTATATACTTAAAAAGTATATCGGACAAACTATTTTTCATGCAAAATAGGCTAGAAAGTTTCAATAATTTAACTGATGCTGCATATGAGAGTTTTCTTTATGCTGTGAGACACCGCGATGATGAGATTGCAGGCGATTGATCGATGACATTCAGCTTAAAAGTGCTTGCTTTTCTTTCGAAGCGTCAAATTTAAGTACCACGTCAAATGTCGTCGTACATACACCAGCAACAAGACTAGAACAGAGGAACTGAGGGCAGATGATGCAGATGCTAAAGAACGGAAGTACATCGCGACAAACAAAATCAAGACTTGTTTAAGACTATAAGACGAATTTTTAATATAAAAAAGACATGGATAAATCATAGGTTAGAAAGTTTATCCTCGTTGCCAACAGCAAAAGACAAGAATCTTTTTCAGAAAGACCAAAATGACACTGAAGTTCTACATAAAATTCTGGGCTTTGGTGAACTGTGCAGACTTGATAGCTCAAGCCTCACCTTACCATGGAAAATGCTTGAGTAGCTACATGCTATATTGTCCTGTTCCGATGGCGGCTGCTGGATCGACAGCATAAATATGCGTCTGACATAGTTGTTACAATATTGAGGATAAATTACGTCACAAAAATGTTGTGTACTTTGCTTCTCAGCTGCGTGACTGAGTAAGAAAGAAATTAAAAGGTTTGAATGTTGATTGTGTTCATCTAATCAAATGATGAACGCTTGCAATGCCATTTTCTAAAAAAGTTCCTCAGATATTGTTCCTCAGATAGCTACATATGGCATGTTCAGAACATACAATTATTTGTCTCTCCTTGTACTACGTTCCGAGGTACGAAACAGTGTTTTTTCTGAACATGCCATTAAACTGCCTCTGCTCGTCACCTACAATTTGAGCTACATATGGATCAGTTTGTTCTTCCACCGCTTCTTTGTCAACTGCTCTGTCCAAAGTTAAGAAGCTTAAGAGTTGACTTGAAGAGTGGGAATATGCAGATGACGAAGTTGAAAATCTTGTACTAGAAAATCATGCTCTTCATCAATAGCAGTTATACTATGAGCAAAAGATATTCAAAAAGAAATGAAAAAGATTGAAAAGAATAAATACTCAAGACGGAATAGTGCGGTATCTGAAAGATTAAGTTTCTAAATATCACATGATGCAACCTCACAAATTGCTCCATTAGAATTATATAATCATATACTTACCGCAGATGATATTTGATGTACATTTTGAGATGGGAGCGGATGGGCGAGTGCTGCCATCAAGAAGTAAACATGAGCCATGAGTATTGAACCCTATGATTTTACTTATTGTATTGCTGGCACATGGTGCTAACAATTACCCAACCTCATAGCAAGTAGGCCTAGGTCTCGCCCTGCATGTCAACAAACAGACAAGGAGTAGGCAAATAGTCACCCTTCTGAATAGATTTGGGAGCAGTATCAGTCAGCATGACGTCTACAAACACATAACTTCCATGGCTGTGGCTGCCGTCGATCGACAGTGATGTTGTGGATTCATAATCCCCGAGAGCATCAGACTGGGATTATTTTCCCATTTCACTTTTGACAAACCAGATTTCCAGGAAAGTACAATGGATAATACAATCAACCCATGGAAGAACTCATATTATCTTCTGTATGTTGTTGTACGTACAAACTGTTATCTTATGTTCATCCTCACTGCAGATGTTACTTTTAAATCACTTTTTTCACGAGATAAAATCGAAAAGATAGTCCATCATAATCTGACTTCTCTTGCTTTTCCGGCAATACTTGCGACTTTCATGCGCTTTCTGATTTCATAGGTAATGAATTGCCATTACCTATTCGTCTTCTGCCGACCTATCGACAATTTACTTCAGCCTGTTACCAGTATTATCTGGATTGCTTCTGAAAGTGACATTTACTTTTCTTTCATTTTTGCATTTTTACCTCATCCCTCTTTATCATGCTACTCGACCACAACGAAAAGAAGGTCAACCCTATTGTGCTTTGAGGACAAATAAAGAATATTATCATTATTATTATTAAGTTTCTCTTATTTTTCAAAATTCAAAATTTTGAATTTGAAGAGACCAATCAAGGTTATTGACAAAATCAAAACGATCTGCAGTTTTCAATGATTTAGGATATTCAAATAAAGTGCAATTTCTGCATGTCAGCCGAATCAGCTTCGACTGTTTAACATAGAGCATGTGTATGTAGTATTTCTCCAATTTGAGCTTCATCATCTCGTCATGACCTTTTGACCTCTAGCTCTGTACCTATTGACCCTATGATAAAACTTTTGGTATCAAAAGATTTGCCTCGTTGTGCACTTTCGAATGAGTACCCCATTTATTGATTTTGCTATTGATGCTGATGTTCAAATGATAAATTGCCTTAATTAGACTAAATTTGTTCAATTTTCTGAATTGTTTATATTTTTGAATTTACCAATCGAGGCTGTTGAGAAATTTTTGACCGCTGGCATCTCGCCATGACCTTTTGACCTGTAACTCTGCAGCCATTGACCCTATCACAAAAATTTTGACACCGAAATATTTGTCCTGTCATAAGCAGTTTCGCAAGAGGAGATCCAGAGCAGACATCCTAAAATCGGTGTATCTGGGTCCAATCTGCAAGAAAATGCCACAAGCAAAAGTACGTCCTGACCTGAATACCTCAACCTACGAACATAGGCTCTGGCACCCCTACTATGGTTAATTTTGAATGAATTAGCCTCTTTCATGAGGTCTGTTGTTGCCAGACGCAGTAGTAAGTGGTGCAAGTAAGTAAATGTGAAGTAGCGTGTGAATGTTGGGCAATATTGTCTTCATTATTTCGTGATCGGCGAAGAGACATGATATCGTGTTCATAGAAGTAGTTAGTATTGCGGACGCACTGATAGTGGATACGAACATGGATAGGAACATGTTCCGAATTGCGAATGCGAACATGGATATGATCATGCTCCGAATTGCCAATGGATGCGAACATGGATAGGAACATGTAAATAGGAACCGCGTTCCGAATGATAGGCGAATTGAGATCATACTTAATGATTCGGTACACTTAGTTGTGTGTTGCGATCGGAACGGCTTGTTCCGAAATTGAATTAGAGTATGTGAATTAGAATAGGGATGCGAACATCTATTTCGGTACTTAAACAGGTGTTTGTTTTGAGACTGCTTGCTCAAATGCGACAATTGTGGCCATTGTGACTATGATGACAATTTTATTTATTTTCATAATGCGTTTACAGATCAGAAATTATGTTATGAATGTTCTATTATTTACTAATCAGAATCCCATTTACAGAATTTGCGAAATGAAAACAAGAGGTCTGCAATGTAAGTGTAATTAACCATAAAAAATGAAAGAAGGTAAGTCACGTCCCTCGGGGGACTCCGTTAACTTCAAGAAGTCCTCAGCCCATTCGAGGAATGTTGCATTGTTTGTGAAGTCGTGATCACACTCGTGTATAGGTCTTCCAGAGTTCCACTTTGCATCCGCAACACAAATTAACCTTCGCATCCAACGGTCCACCCATAATTACTTGGCTTTCATTTTGGTAACAGAACAATTATTTCTGGGTACTCATCATGAAATAGATTCGTAATAGATTCTTAATGTCTACTCAAGTCACGAGGATTAGAACTTGCTTAATTGGAACAATTACATCCTTATATATCCCTTTAGGGAAAATCGGAACCTCTCTGATTGGCTGTTGGGAATTCCTTTGTTCGAAAAGTATATAAGTCCTAGTTGTGTACCAATTCTTATCAAAGGTTCTAATCCTCAAGTACCATATTATCAGCTATCTTATCTAGATTATTCTAATCACATTGAAAATGGAACGTATCACAGCACCTCCCGCTTCTCCTGTTGAAAGGACGGAATCGCCATGCGAACCCAGAGTGTTCGTAAGAGGACCTGTAACTCCTGATCCAATATCATCAGAAGATGAAAGTTTGGTACTACAGAGGAGTATCATCGAAACACCGGTGGAAGCTGTTATAACAGTCAAGACACGTAGGGGAAGTCAGGTTCGAAATGCTCCACGAAAAACAAACATGAAGCGGATATGTGTGCGATTAGAGCCTGAAGAACAACAGAATTTAACAACTGCGCTGGAGTTCAGCATAATGGATCCTGCCACGCCTCGCCGCTGCCCTGGTGCCCCCAAAAAGACAAGAGTATGTGTTCGAGTTGACCTGAAGAGACTGATTCCTTTCCCCAATATTGACAATATGTAATTTTTTATCTTTAATAACACTTACATAAATGAACAATCTTGTTTTTATAATTTCACAAATCGAATTTCTAATAGGATTTGAATGGGAACTGGGGATAGATATATTCATCTCTGAAATAGCTACCTATAAGTATTTCTAAGTTTAATATTTGGAAGATATATATTTCAAATCACTTGTTTGAGATTTTGAAACAGCACCGAACATACCAGAACAAATTTGAAATGAATATTAATGTGTAATTCAAATGATAGTCAAATTGGATGAAAGTTTGAATAGATTTACAGTGTTTTTGAATGCTTTTTTTCACATCAGGATGATATCATACATATTGAAATACAATACATCATCAGCTAGAGAATGAAAAGACCTTTCTAATGATATAAGGTATGTACCCATTCGATGAAGATATCCCTGTTGTATGCAAGTGTATGCAGGAAGAAAAGTTTATGATTTCAAATTTCTAAGTTTCCCCACTATATTCTACCTATCTTGCAAAGGGCTATAGCTGCTTCGGATGGTGTCATACATATTGCATACAATACATCATTGGAATCAGAATGAAAAGAGCTTTCGAATGATATAGCATATGTACCTATTCAATGAAAAAATCCTTGTTGTATGCAAGTGTATGGAACTGGAAAAATTCTAAGTTTTTCTCAAAAATAACTAAGTTTTCAAGTTTTTGAAATTTTCGAAGTTAAAGTTTGATCACTCGAAATGACCATAATGCATAAACTTCCACATGAACTTGACCTTGCTTGACCTTTGACCTTCATACACGGCGGGGGGGGCCTCAAAATTTCTCGGGCGCTTCGCGCCCTCGAAATTTTTCGGATTATAGGGTAAATAAATTTAAAATTTATTTACCCATGGGCTCCGGGTGCCATAGATACTCTTCTTGCTTCCCTAACCCTAAACCTAACCCTAGATGCCATTAAATTTAAATTTGGCGCGAAATTTGATTTTTCGAAATTTGGCGCGAAATTTGAATTTCGATTTTTGCGCGTTTTATGATGCAGTCTGGATTTAACTTCTTAAAACTTAATGACTTTTTCTTTATTATTTGAATTTAGATGAAATCCTTAACTTAAGTAGAATTTTAAATGTTTAGAACTGCAGGGAATCCATCTTCATCACATGTTAATTGGTTTAACTTCGCGGTTACATGTACCACTCTAGCATCAAAGACTTTGATGGCACTTTTCTATTTCATTATTAAAATATATCAGCTGTTTAGTTTTGTTTGAATTCAACAGTTTGTTTTTCTATACCAATGTGATGTTATGATGACATCCGGTCTTTGTTCATGGTTCCTTTGTTAGAATCATATATAAAGAAGTTGTAGAGCTCCGTTCTTCACTCATTTTTGAATTATTCTGTGTGCATAGCAGACCTCGTTCTCCGTCTCTCCGTTTTATCTATTTATAACTGCAATTCTGAAGTGAGTTCTACATTCTTCTATTCACTACTTTCTATAGTTTGGGAGTAGGAACATTACTAAGTTCTTATAACCAGATAGTTTAAGACATGTGGCTGGATCTTAAGTTAGGAACACTATATGTTATATTATTAAACAGAATTATTAATTTTCATAATTAATTATAACATTTTCAAAACCTATAAAGCACACAAGCTTATATGATGAAATGTTTAAATAAAGATAAACATTTCCAAAGTGTGCTTCAAATTTGTAAATAATTCAAATGCTAATTTTGTTTTCAAAGTGATAGTCTGTGGACCATTTACAAATTAAAAGTTGTTTAACCAAAGTCAGAAATGTTTATCTTTTTTAAAACATCAGTTTCGTTTCTATGATTTCATTTCGAAATAAAATAATAATACATCAGCTGATTTCAATTTCATGTTAATATGTAAACAACCCTTTTCAAGATAAATTCAACATTTCCACTTTCGGTTTATATCTCGAAAAATATATATCTCTGTCAAAAAATTAATGACTGTAGAATTACTTTCCAATATTTATACAATAGTTACTTAAATGAGTTCATATTTGCTAACAGACAATGTAATGACAAACGTTTTCCATGACTTACAGAAATGGTTCGTCAAGCAAGCATTGCACGCCAAAGATTAATTTTCCACTACTGTGAAACTTGTAAACAACCGGTGCGTCATGCCAACAAGAGTGGACATAAAGACTGTAATTTCAAGGAGGGCTGCACTTATGTCTACTGCCTCACCTGCAGAGCCTACGTGCGAAGCACAAAAATGGCCAACGATGAAAAGTCCAAAGCCTTCATCATCCGGCATGCATCCTGTGCGCAGGAGAATGGCAGGGGTGGAGTTAACCTGACATCGAAAGCTGAAAGAAACAAATTGGCTAGACTGTTCGCGAAGGAGGATAGGGCTGCAGAAGGAGTTATAAGTCAATGCGCCGAACCCTCAAAACCCCCAGCAAAACCCCCCACAAAAAGAAAATTCAAATCAAGAGAATTCCTGGACAGTGACTCTTCATCCAGTGATTAAGAGGTGAGTATTGATAACTGCACATGTTAAATTTAAAATAAAAAATGAATAATGTTAAGAACATTTGTTTCGCTATGTATGAAGTAAATTCAATTTTTAAAACATTTCAGTGTCCGAGGTCTCAAGCGAAGAAAAAGACAAAGATTGTCAAAAAGTTACCTCAAGTGAGAAATGTAAGTCATGTTGATGAAAATTAATCACCTTTGATGTAAAATAATATGTTATCTCTCTTTACAGCTGTTAAAATTCTGCCACCGGTACCGAAGATGAGTGCGGTAGAAGAAACAAGTAGCCCACGTCCCGTAAGTACAGCTGTTATAGTCGTTATTATAAGTTCCTCTCACCACTTCTTAATGTATCATACATAATCCATTTACTCAATTATTCTTCTATCTTTTTCTACCGTTTCAGGTAATGAGATCCTTATCCCTGAAAAAGACCAGGGTTAATAGCGTCGCCTCAACACCTGCGACTACAACTTCCGTTGAGGATAATGAGGAGCGTCCCTATACGATACGGGAGTCCTCATCCGATGAGAGGGAGGATTCAGACGAGAGTAGCGAATCTTCAACATCGACCACCTCGTCCTCTTCAACATCGACCACCTCGTCGCCCACATCTTCTGATGAGGATGAAGCAAGGCATTCCCTTGTAAGTACCGAATTTAATAATTAATAACTAAATCTCATGATTTTTCTTGATAAATGCTGTTCTAAAATTATAACAGTGATATCTATTTTCAAAATAATTCGATTCAGGACAATTTTTTCACCGTTGACTCCTGAGGTACGATTTTCACAATTTTGTTAGAACTGTAGTGCTCTATCCTCATTATAAGGACATATAGATAGTAAACAATTATTTCTTCTCATTTCAGGATATGTGTGATTTCGCATCACAAGAAATATCATTCTCCCGAATCCGTGCGTCGCCAACTTGCAGCGTTCAGCTGCCCCCTACACCGATCCTTCAATACCGAACTCCTGCTCCTACTCCGGTCCCCTTTCCTGATCCTGCTCCTGCTCCAGTCCCTGTTCCAGCTCCTACTCCGATCCCTGTTCCAGCTCCTACTCCGATCCCTGTTCCTGCTCCTACTCCGATCCCTGTTCCTGCTCCTACTCCGATCCCTGTTCCTGCTCCAGTCTCTATTCCTGCTCCTTTACTACGACAATACAATGTCGACCTAGACGATACATCCGAGAATGATGAGCGGCTAGAAGAGAGGTTGAAACTGTGCCAGCAACGCCTGATGATGGCTGAGGAGAGAGAAACTAAGCTCAGGGAGGAGAATAGGGGTTTGATTGTGTCCGTTAGAAATTTGACACAGTCAAACCTACTATTGTCCTCCTCTGTAGCCACAGGTGGTCGACAGTTCGAGCGTGAGACGCTGATGCATTTAGTGTTTCGCGATGGGGAATTCACAAGAGTGAGGCTGTCTCACATGGAGGACACGACCGACTGCTGTGAGCAGTGCCACCATGTCAAACTGTCGCACAAAGTGTGAAAAAATGTAAACTTTTTACTTTTACTTTTTTGCAACGCCATGAAAAGTTTTGTAAGTTAGGAAAACTTATCAGTGTAGGAAGTGTCCATATGAAACGAAACGACAGGATAATCTAAAGCGACACAATCTAGTCTGTGATAAGCAACCAAGTAATTGTAATTTAAATTCAAATCCTCGAAGTATCTCAACTAATGATAGTGAAATACCCGAATCTAGTACTGCCGAATCAACGTCTAGACATATACCAATCAGCGCTTCAAATAATAGTTTGATCTTTATGCAATGCTGCTCCCGCTGTGGTAAAACGTATAATTCTATAAGCAAATTCCGTCAGCATATGAATATGCATAATACAAATAGTGAGATGAATATTCAAAATAATCATGGAACTGTAAGTCTCAGCGAAAGCGCGCTCAACGGTCATGATCGTGTATACGACATCACACCATCAGCACACACAGTAGATATAACTTCCTTTTTATTAAGTATGCGATCTATATTAGAGAACTTAGTGACAAACCTTCTAGAAAATTTTCAACTGCGTGGTCGTCTGGTAGCACAAATTCGTTATGTGCGATCAAATCCTCAGGAAGATGAAACGTTTCTCGCACACTTTACTTCATCATCCACAAACTATATTTATGACTATGATACATGGTTCCAAGATAACTTAAATAGTCTCTCAAGTCATATTGAAACTTTTGCAAATAAGGGTAGCAATTGGGTTATAGATGAAATACTAAATATAGAATTCAATGTTATTACTAGTCCATTACTTTCTGGTGGAGAAGTATTTAATCTACCAAAGAGTCTGAAAGATTCGAAGGCTGTAATTAATGTACATTCAAATGCAAATGACTGTTTCTTGTATTCAGTTCTATCAATGCTACATTACAATGATGTATCATATTCTAGGAATGAGATAAAATCATATAGTAAATGGACATCTGAACTAAATATGAATGACATCTCTACACCCGTATCAATTAAAGATATTCCTAAGTTTGAGAAAAATAATGACATTAAAATCAACATTCACCTTTACGAAAAAGGACTAAAAGGTGTTCGATATAGCAGCAACTTTATTGGTAAACGAACTGTGAATATACTACTAATTATAAACAATGAACGTGCAGACTATTGTGGAATCAGAAAACTATCAAGATTATATAGAAAAATAAATAGAAGATATAAACATTTCTGCGATCGATGTACCCAATCGTTTACATATAAGACAACTTTGGAGCGATGTTATCAATTTTGTGTTCGTGGAAAGGCACAAATAGAAAGAATGCCTAAACAACTAGAGGTAAGCACAAGTAGCATGGAATATCAATTAAGTCCTCCTTTAGTTGTTTATGCAGATATAGAGTGCTACATCGATAATAAAGTACACAAACCGGCAGCAGTTGGTGTTTATCATGTTTGGCATAAAGCTCTCCAGTCCAGATTTGAAAACAAATATTATGTCTTCAAAGGAGAGAATTGTATTATGGACTTCTTGGATCACCTAGAAAATATAGCTCAAAACTTATATGATAATCAGCGTGCAATAAGCCGGCAACCAATGTCTCTTTCTTCTGATGAAGAAGAAAAACAAAAATGTAAAAAATTGTAATAAATGTAAAGCTGTATTTAGTGATGATTGCATAAAAGTAAGAGATCACGACCATTTAACAGGAAGATATAGGCAAACAATATGCAGCAAATGCAATCTTCGATTAAAACTAAATAGGCGGGAACTACCCATCTTCTTCCATAATTTTAAGAATTATGATAGTCATATCGTTTGCTATAAAGCAGTTGGAAAGAAGAAGTCATGGAAATTGGAAGTAGTAGCAGCAACAGCTGAAAAGTATATAACTCTATCCGCCAGCGTCCCTGTGAACGAATACAAAGGAAAAACAATCTACTTCAAGTTAAAATTCTTAGATTCTTATCAATTTTTAAGTGCATCATTGAGTGAGTTAGCAAGAGGATTGCAAGTATTTGAACATGTAGAAAAACTAAGAAATGAATTTCCCCTGTTAACAGATGATATTCTTTATCAAAAGGGTGTGTTTCCCTACTGTTATTTCAAAAGTCGAAATACATTGTCAGAAAAATGTCTGCCACCACAATGTGAATTTTATAATGATCTCACTCGTGAACATTGTTCAGATGAAGAATATATGCACGCTAGTAATGCGTGGTTTGCTTTCAATTGTAACAATTTTGGTGATTACATGCTTGCATATTTGAAACTGGATGTATTATTACTGACAGATATTTTTGAAGTTTTTAGGTCACTAAGTCAAAGTGAAGATGAAGTAGATCCTGTCCATTTCGTTAGCCTTCCACATCTTAGCTTTACTTCAGCTTTAAATTTGACATCTAATGATCCTCCACACTACATACAAGACGAAAGTATGTATAATCTCTTCGAAAGGGGAATAAGGGGTGGAATGACTTTTACGAACATTCACAGAGCACGTGCACGCATTTCGGAATTACAAAATAATACAAATGAAAGTCGTCACTTATCTTACATTGATGTCAATAACCTTTACGGTTCTTCGCTCAGTAAGAGTCTACCACATTCAAATTTTAAATGGTTGAGTGATAGTGAAGTAAGCTATTTTCTAAACGAAGAAAATATACAAGCTATCGATGATGATGGTGAAATTGGCTATATTTTTGATTTGAACTTGGAATATCCTGCAAACATACATGATGACACTGCCGATTTCCCATTAGCGCCAGAGATGCAGACCGGAGAGCAAAATATGTTCTCAACTTATATGAAGGATTTACATAGGAAAATAAGACCAGACACTAAATTCAGTTCAACTAAAAAACTCTTGCTTCATCAATTCAATAGGGAAAATTATGTTGTACACTATTCAATATTAAAATTTTATTTATCCATGGGCATGAAAATCAAAGAAATTCACAACGGTATAAAGTTCACAAAAAAGCCATGGTTGAGAACGTACATTGATATGAATTCACAAAAGAGAGCTCAATCAAGTACCAACTTTGAAAAGTCATTTTATAAGTTGAAAAAAATTCCTTATATGGTAAAACAATGGAAAATGTAAGACGAAGGAGAAAATTCAAATTAGTAAACAGCGTGGAACAATGTCGAAAATTATCAAATCATCCTCTCTATGTACAGCATAAGATATTTGATGAAGATCTAGTTGGTATGGAAATGTATAAACCTTCAATAATGTTGAATAAATTGATTTATGTTGGTCAAGCGGTACTTGACTATAGCAAATTGGAAATGTACCAGTTATACTACAATGATTTGAAAAGATGTCCACTGATAAATAGAACGCGGCTTTGTGGAGGTGATACCGATAGTTTTTTCCTATGTTTGTACACCTCACCATCTGTCAGCTTGGAGGATGTACTGCTATATTTTGGTGAAAAATTTGACTCTTCAAACTATGACAGTCATCACCGACTATACTCAGTAACAAACAGAGCCAGATTAGGTTGTTTTAAGGATGAGTGTGCGGGAAAGTAGCTTGAGGAAATGATCTTGCTAAAACCAAAAATGTATTCAATGAAATATCTAGATTCAACTTGTGATAGCATAAAGCGGGCAAAAGGAGTGCAGAGAGCTGCAGTTAAAAAATTACAACATAATGATTATAGGACTGTGTACTACAGTGAGAAAGATACAAATGAGGAAATGACAATTATAAATTCAACAAATCACGTAGTCACTACAAAATCATTTAGAAACCGAGGACTTTCACTTTGGGAGGATAAGCGCTGTTGGTTAAATAAAAATCTATCTCTACCATATGGACACTATAGTTTAGGTCTTCCCCCACCTTCAAAGAGAAGGAGATGCCTTCCTGCTACAGGTGACGTAGAAGTTTAAGAAATTTAACAAAGTAAACTAACCAATCACTACATTTCTGCGTAGTCATGCTTAATAATATATAGGTAGATTAAATATAAAATAAAATTTCTACATCTTTCCGATGTGTAGAAATAATTACTAAAACATAGGTAGTCCTACTATGAATTGAAGACGTAGCACTCAACATCATTCCGATATGTTGAGATGTAAAATAGCAAGCTTTATGCAAACAAATAAATTTAGGTTTATATTTGAAAACATGCCTCATTACATTAGAACATGGAAATTAAATGACTCACAAAGCATTCACATAACAAATTCTAAGAAAGTAGTCTTTCGTCACTCAATAGCAAATAGTGGTGGAAGACATCGTGACGTTTGCATTAGCCTTGACGCATTATCTTCACTGAAAGACTTCGCTGATCTGATTGACAACCATAAGACACGGATGAAGATTCCCCTCGATCAAAAGGTATGGATAAAGTGTGACTCTACCGTCAAGCTATACGTCTGTTCACCAAAGAGAGAAGATATTGACTATCGATTTTTCCGTTTCAGTGACGTCACATGGAAAAACTTTACAAAAGAGATACTACCACATATGATTTCATTTATTAAGGATGGAGGACATCAAGCGGATGGAAGTCGTGAATCGTATGTTAACTACAAAAGTAAACTCAAAACTAAATCTTCAAGAAATCGAGCGGAACATTCCCAATCGAAAGCAATGGTTATTAATAAAACACAAGATGAAGCCGACAACGAATCTACATCTGGGAAGACCCTCAATGTTAACATGGAGGATACAGAGGAAGGATAAATATGTGACTATCCTATTCTTTCCAAATGGAACAATCCAGTGTGTTGGTGGCTTCACTGATGGTGATCTACCATATCTACATTCTACGTTGGAAAATTTACTTAGTGACTCATTATCTGAATGGGAAGTGAAGACATTGACTGTGTTATGTGAATTGAACTATCATTATCCTCAATCTGTTTGTCATTCAATATTAAATACACATCTGAGAACAGACTGGCAATAGGAAGATTTGTCAATCCCACTTTATCTTTAGTTGAATCAATATTGGTACCATCAGTCTTCTTAATTTGTATACACAATTCTAAATCAATGGATTGAGTCAATATAATCTTGAGGATTAGCAGGTATATCAAACTGAATAGGCTGTTGGTTACCATCGATATTTGTTGTGGGGACTATATCAACAATAGTTGAGGAAATAATGTCAGTTTGATGAGGTGGTGAATCAAAGAAACACAAAGCCGAATTGATACTCTGCATCGTATTAGCTTTACAAATATGTTGTCTTCCTTCGTTTTGACTTGTTTCCAGTCGCTGTGGAATTTCGTTTGCGCTTTCTTGCTTTCACACGACGTCTTGATTTAGAACGTGCTGCTCTGGTGGGCTTTTTACTTCTCCTACGCCTTTGCTTAGTAACTCGGCCTGATCCAACTTGTCTTGACTTCCTACGTTTCTTCCGAACTGTACGCCTCGTCTTTGTTAAATCATCTAATGCGTCTATGGCAGATTGCTGTGCACGCAATTTCATGGATTTACCGATATTCTCCCCTTGAAGTGCATCAGCTGCAACATTTGCACCAAAGTCTAAAGCTCTGTTTCCAACCCGCTTCATGAATGGTACGCCATACTTTTTGAGTGTTGGGAGAACCATACGTCTTAGTGCACCGAATATGCCTCCTCCAACTTGTCTACCTCCAGCAAACACGGGATAGCCGCTCTGATAGGATGGACCACTGTAAATGCCTGACATTATGTCCTGTAGATAATTATAGATCCCACAATAGCGTAAAGCCTTAATCTCGTGTCCTGATGCGTAGTGTTAAAACAGTAACACCACCACAGAATGGTACTACTTCACCTGTGTCATCATGAATTGATATGTCAATTCTATTGATGACATTTCTGCTCATTGGTACATACATCGTGTTAATAAATTCTCGATTGATTAGTTGCTTCCTTACGGATGAGAGAGGAAATGTGCGCAGAAGTGGGGCCTCAATGTCGCCAACCCTTGTATATTCAATAATGTTACAATAGACGTATAAGTTACTTATATCACGATCTAGTGATGGGGCTGTATCGCCTATTGATGTGCCTTCATAAATAGTTGATTTTGAGAATCCCAATGTGGACGTTAACACGCTATCCAGCTTGATAAGAGAGTTCTTCCCTACCTTTAGAATCATGCGTTTCTTATGTGGATCATAAGAAAAGTGATATTCATCTGCATCAAGGTAATCTACACCAAACTCATTTAACTTTGTACACAATTCAGATGGCGTTTTTAAGCTTTCAATGTTCAAATTAACTCTTTTTACAAGTTCACTGGAAGTAGACAAATCATCACCCAATTTGTCTTCGCTGTATACGTGGATATCCCATGAAGCATTTGTTGATGCTTTGAGTTTAGAAGAGGACAATTGAACCTTGAATGTATCATTTAACTCTGTCAACCAAGGTGCGCTTTCAAGGCCCTTAAACATCCCAATCATTTCAGATCCGAATTCAATAACAGCGGACTCAGACTTTTCCAATGGTGTCTTTTTAGTAAAAACAATAAATTCTGCCTCCGTTTCAACAGTAAATAAAGTTACTTTCTCTTTCTTATATTCACAAGTTATGAACGTTTCTGGCACTGATCCTTGAAACTTTCTTGCAAAGTCTTCAACATTTCTAATGACCTCAAATTTATTTTTTACTCGGATGCTCCTTTTTTGTAATGCATACAATGGCACAATTCTACATTGAAAATCAGTGACTTTCCTCTCCGAATTCCACCCACGTCCATTGTACCAATACCTTGATGAGAAAGTTGTTCTGGAATATCCAAAAGTATGACTCAAATCCTTACCTAATACAAGAAGAACATGCTTCCCTTCCTTCATCAATTTTGTTGACCCCTTTATGACTGGTTTGTAGAATTTATTCAAAGTCAGCTTGAAGAGATCATTTATTCGTTCAAACATTCTACCGATTTCTTTTTCTGTATCTTGCAAGCTCATTGTGGGAACCTTAGAATCAAAAGTTGACGTTGCAAATGCCTTTTGAATTTTAATCATGTTTTGGACAGATGGTCCAATGTACAGCCCATGTACCATGTAGATTATTTTGAAATATGCGAAAGCAATCATCCTTCTCTCGCACTTCTTTATGTAATTCAAAATAGTTGTTCTTTAGCAAACTAATATCGTTGTAATAAGTAATTTCAGTTAAAGCAACTTCATGGGGTCCATGCAGAGTAATTGGATTAGCGAATTCAACAGAGTATAGAGATGGTTTGTTACTTGGGAATATCTTGGGGTTGCTATTGCTTGGAAGAATGATGTTGAAGTTAGTAGACATGTTAAACTCATATATGGAAGAAGTCACATGCTATATTAGCTTAAAAGTTACTAGTGTCTCCCACCTCCACATTTTGTAGATCCTGGTGCGTTATCCAGCTATTGAATGAATCAGGATATCCTTTCCATTTAACTAGATATTTCCTTTGATTGCCATGACCTTTCTTCCTAATTATTTTGTCAATCATATACACCTTCACTTCTGTCTACTACTTGCAATTCATAAGAGTAAAATTTTCCTTCAATTGGATTGCCATGGTAATCTATTAATTTATACATGGTGGGTCTAAATTTTCTATTTACTACGTCTACAAAAACTCTTCTTCAGTCCAATTAGGTAGATAACCCTTCTCAAATGTAGATTTAACCTTTGAAATCCGAACTCTATCACCAACATTAATTTTCCTTTCATTGGAAATGTTTTTCGCTTTCTTATCATACAATCGAAGCCATACATCCATCGCATTATGTGGGGTAACATCAACTGGTCTCATCTTAATGATTCGATGGTAGCTTTCATTGTAATTCTTAACAAATTTCTGCAGCTCACCTACCCAAACATGTGTATTTTTTGCAGTGAAATAGCGCCATATTTTTGTCTTCAGTGTGCGATTGAACCTCTCAACCATGGCAGCTTTATAAGCACTTTTGACACTAAACAATTCCCCATTATGACTTTTAAGGAGACTTCGAACATGAGAGATTTCGAATTCCTTCCCTTGATCGGTCTGTATTCTTTGCGGAACACGCCCCTCATCGAAAATGCTCTGAAAAGCCGCTTCAACTTCTGGTCCTCGTTTAGATTTCAGCGCACGTGCCCAAGCATAGCGAGATAAAATATCTATTACAGTTAAGATGTATTTATAGCCATCATTGTAAAGTGATATCTGTTGCATGTCAGCCACGTCCGCTTGCCATTGACTATATATATTGTTAACAACATATTTTCTTGTTGGAAACCGCTTTCTCGCAATTTTGAGAAGAGTGTAAGTCGGTTGACTCCTCAACCACTTCTTGACTTTCTCTATTCCCACACCTGCTGCACGAGCTAGAACCTCCGGACGACTGAAACTTGCGGGATGATTTAAGTCGTAATAAATTTTTCTGAGTTTCACTGCTGTACTCATCGTCTTTGTTCTGATTTGCACGCGTATTACTCGCACAGCAACTGCTAACACAATTGATATCAACCTCTATGCCCTCTTCTGCTTTACCTTCGAGCGCAGATTTCAAACAGCACCAAAACTTTTGTAGCGACATGATATGAGAGAAGCAAAGATTAATTTATATTTGCTTAATATTTACTATAATCCTTTCCAACACGCATTGAGCGTCTAGTAGCTCTTTTTGGTTGAAGATCATCGGGATCATGAAGCTCTCGCTTGACCGCCATCGTGGGTGTTTTACTTTTTGTTTCATCTTGTAAGTGACCCTTGTCCAACTCATTCACAGTCGGTCCTCCAATAATATTGTGTGGTACATTTTGATCAGATAAAATTTTCTGAAAATATGACCACCCTTGTGGTGCACCTAGTTTTCGCCTTACATCTCTGACAGCATATTGCAGAAGGTCATCTATGTGACTATTTCTAATAACATCACCAGTTGTTTCATCTATTATCTCCCCTCTCTCATTGAACTTCACATGTGGATCAATGAAGTCAAATAATCGCTCAGCGCGCACACGATATGGTCGAGGTGTTGACAAGGTTATAAATCGTCGCAACTTATCACGAACCTGTCGCCTCTCATCAATGTTTTCAGCTGCTAACTGCATTCGTCGATAGGGATCCTTAATCTTCTGAATTTCCATATCCTTTTGTGATAGTTCCTTAAGTTGATTCGTAATAGGTTGATCTATATTTTTAACTTCTTGTGCACTTTGTAATGTAGTCAATTGTATATACTCCTCTTGAGGAATGACTACCATCTTTGTATACGACATGTTTGTAATAATAATAAGGCAACAAAGTACATTGCTTAAAACTAGCTGTGAACCGAGAAAACTGTCATTGGTTCAACGGAATTAGGTATGATATTAGTTCGAAATCGAAGTCGTTCCGGACATTCCTGAGTTAGATCAATAATGTGTATTCAAACTTCTAGTTCTTTGCTCTTTCCCTCCATCGAAGATATTTTGGGTGATGTAGATACTAAAAGCTTCCCTATGATGTGCAGTTTGAATGAACATTTCAGTTACATCCTTTGAAGATTTGCTTTCACGTAAATCTAATACTAGTAAGTCACCTGCTTTGATGTCTTCAGTTGTCGGTAACCCTTGCTTCACATCATAACCTTTCTGGCGAAGTGCAGAATGTAGTTGTGGTTGAAATATGCCATAACACCATTTAACTCGTTTAATTTCTTTATTAAACATCTCATTTCTAAATTGTAGTAATTGAGTTACAAAAGTAGTTTTACCGGACTGACTTGGTCCGGCCACACATTGTGCGATCAGTGAATAGGCGAAAATCTGTCATCCTGAAATTTCAAAAGCTTTAAAGACCAACATCCACCAGTTTGCTTAGAATAAAACAAGTCATGTTCCATAACAACTTTATTTACATTTAGAAACTTTCATTTCACATTCACAGCATTTGTGTTTCCTCATCAATGTCAGCAATAAAATAACTTCTCGCGTCAATTTGAGCATCTTGGCGTTTCAATTTCAACTTAACACTCCCTTCCTTGGATTTCCGTCCCCGCTTTTTGCTTTCTTCAACATCCTTCCCATCTTTTGAAGTAGATTTATCGATGGTGATTAGACACTTATCAATCGGCATTGGCTCATAAACCAACTGTAGAACTTTCATTTGTAACGATGCCACTTTTCCGGTTGAGCCGTGAGCACCAATGTATAGTCCGTTGACGTGTATTAAACCCATGTATCGTCCGCGCTTCAGATCATCACACTCCATTGTATTTCCAAGTAGATCGAATGCTTGAAAGTGATCGGACAATTTCAAGAATAGCGTATCGAACTCGGGTAAATCCTTATAGCCACTTCCTTCCTCTAACGCCTTCCTCCAATGTGTAGGAGCACTTTCGGGCAACACAACGCATTCCTTCGCCAAAGAGTCGATGGTTTTGAGTATCATCTGCTGCCATTTCGGAAAGGTCACTCGCATTTGTCTCATGTTGCTATATCCAGATGAAGACATACCATTACTGTAGAAAGCTTGAAGATAGAAACCATCGTCACCATAGCTTGAACCTTCCTCGTCGGTCGGAATTTTAAGAGACCACGTTCAAATGAGTCTCTCTCCTCTCTAACTGTATACATTTTTTTGAGACATAATTCACAGTTGTGCTTATTCGGAGCTTTTCAACCACCGGCGATCAATGATAGCTTGGAAGTGATTAAGGAGTATCAACATCAATGATGACGTGTCAATCCATGACTGCTATCTTTTATTTTTAAATATTGCCAAATAATGTGTATTCAAACTTCTAGTTCCTTGCTCCTTCCCTCCATCAAAAATGTTTTGGGTGATATAGATAATGAAGGCTTCCCTATGATGTGCTGTTTGAATAAACATTTCCGCAACATCTTTCGATGATTTGTTTCCGCGCAATAGATCATCTAGCAGAATTAAGTCACCTGCCTTGATGTCTTCAGTTGTCGGTAACCCTTGCTCCACCTCATAACCTTTCTGACGAAGTGCAGAGTGCAACTGTGGTTGAAATATACCGTAATGCCATTTAACTCTTTTAATTTCCTTATTAAACATCTCATTTCCAAATTGTAGTAATTGAGTTGCAAATGTAGTTTTACCGGACTGACTTGGCCCTGCCACACACATTGTACGATCAGTGAATAGGCGAAAATCTGTCATCTTGAAATTTCAGAAGCTTTAAAGACTAACACCCACCAGTTTGCTTAGAATAAAACAATCATATTCTATATCAACTTTATTTACATTCAGAAACTTTCATTTTAACATTCACAGCATGTGTTTCCACATGGCGCTTCAATTCAGAGGATCTTGGCGCTTCAACTTAACACTCCCTTCCTTGGATTTCCGCCCCCGCTTTTTTGCTGTGGAAAGCTTGAAGATAGAAACCATCGTCACCATAGCTCAACGTTTGGAAGTAGAAGGTATTTCCAATCACTTGAACCTTCCTCGTCGGTCGGAATTTTAGGAGATCACGCTCAAATGAGTCTCTCCTCTCTGACTGTATACATTTTTGAGACATAATTCAAAGTTGTGCTTATTCGGAGCTTTTCAACCGTCAGCGATGAATGATAGCTTGAAAGTGATTAAAGAGTACAAGCGCGTCTCTCTTATATACATATTCACATGAGTCATCAATCAATGATGACGTGTCAATCCATGATTCGTCGTCTATAGCAACACTGCGGCACCTGCTACAACTTTCCCTAGTGGACTGTTGAGTACATTGTAAATGCTGTTTCCAATATCATTCAACATATTCAAAACCCACCACCTCCACGCTGAACTAAGTTCCGCCTTTTCATATCACTGCTTCTTGGATTTGAAAATTTTCTAATGCTGTTTAGAGAATCAGTACTCAATAAAGGCTTGTATATTGGGAGGCATTTGTGTATTGCAAAAGCCAAATCACGGATGAAATCATCACTTGAGTTTTGAATTAATTTGCACTTAACTTTATTGTTTCGCATGCTGTTTAACTTTTGCAACGCCTTCTTAAACTGACTTGAAGGTATAAAAGAACCATTCTTCCGAGAAAAAGATGCCTTTCGTTTTGCAGTCATTTTTATTGTGTTAAAAGCAAAGCATTTATGAAAATATACATTTTTGCTTAGTTCCATGCAACAAAGTCAAACGGTAACAGATGGTAGGTCATAGTCATCAACATCACTCAAAGTCTGAGTCGTTGCAGTTATAAGCTGTTCTATATTACACATTAAATCCTTTGATAGAGGACAGCATGAACAGCATGGTTTTGAAGCGAAGACTTTTAAAAGATTAGCATAGTATGCTCTAAACTTGATTATGTCCCGGTCATCTTGCACTGCCACATTGACGCTCATCGACGGGGGTCCGGTAAACATGTCCACCTTGAATTGACCACCATTTTCATCATTGTGGCTAAATACGATTATATCATGCAAACAAGTCTTCAATTTCCGTGTTCTCATGTCCTCATTAAGAGTTTCTGAAGTTCAATATCATCTTCACAATGATAGAATGTGACAATATCCTCCATCAGATCTATGAGATCAGCTTTGTAACCAATAACATCATTTGCAGAGTAGAAAATCTTGCTAGTAAACAGAGTGTCTTTGTGAATAATTGAAACAGGAATGATCGTGGTAAATGGCATGTTTATTAATGTCTACAATCCTCAACAAGTATGGTTGTAATAGAAGTGTGATAACCTTATATACAAAAGCTGCACAATAGCAACCAATCAAAGACACGCATGATGACTCATCATGAACGATATACAGTGACTGTTGAAATTATTTCTTCATCACAAAGGGGACAAAATGTAGTTTCCAAGGGTATATAGCATGTAGAACACATGACAAAATGAGAACATGGTAAGAAGAGAAGGGATTTTTCCCGTTCAAAACACCTAATGCAGTTCCGTTCACATAATAGTTTAAACGTCTCTGTTTCTAATTTCTTTCTGAAGTCACTTTCATTGTTAGAACATTTTGATAAATCAATTGAAGGTTTCACTTTTTTTATCTCCGTTTCAGAAAGTTCCAATTTCATCCTCCTAATTTCACTGTCTTTATAATGTAGCATTGAGAAATCTTCTATCCAACTACGATCCAATTTAGCATTGATGGTATGCTCATCCAGATCCATTAGTCGTTCAACTAAATCACCAGCTTTGATATTTTCATTTAGATTTGTAACAGTTTCTATAGCCTTTAGCGAATAACCAAGGTCTCTTGCAAAAATCCATGAAATTGGGAAACTAACCATCAAGCAACTTCCACGTATTTATAACTTAACCTAGTTATGAAAATAAATAAAATTGTCATCATAGTCACAATGGCCACAATTGTCGCATTTGAGCAAGCAGTCTCAAAACAAACACCTGTTTAAGTACCGAAATAGATGTTCGCATCCCTATTCTAATTCACATACTCTAATTCAATTTCGGAACAAGCCGTTCCGATCCCAACACACAAATAAGTGTACCGAATCATTAAGTATGATCTCAATTCGCCTATCAATCGGAACGCGGTTCCTATTTACATGTTCCTATCCATGTTCGCATCCATTGGCAATTCGGAACATGATCATATCCATGTTCGCATTCGCAATTCGGAACATGTTCATATCCATGTTCGTATCCACTATCAGTGCGTCCGCAATACTAACTACTCATAGATTCACATTCGTAATCTTGCTTCGAACCAATCCAAATATTGCTAGCTCGTGGTCAAATTCTCAAAATTAATATCCTTTTCATACTATTTCATGAGTGCTTTAGATAGTTCTCATTCGTTTGAACAGGTACAAGATGAGAAGAGTAGTTTCTCAATTTCGATTAAGACAGACTATGTCGCCTGATTGAAACAGCGACCAAGGAGTTCAAGGAGACACAGATGAGACAGCTCACAGAATTGCAGACGGAAGAATTCTGATGAATCGGTCGTAGATTGTGCTGAAGTTTCATGCTGCAGATGACTGGAAATTGACTTCCTTCTCGGTATCTCAGGTGGACCGATGAATTGAAAATTTTTGCAATAGTGACTTTCACTCAGTAAAAATCACCACAATGATCTCGAGCTTGCCCTAGTATATTTCTTCGGTAGTCTATCAAACTTACTGTCACTGTTGAACTGTTATTGACGGATTTTGTAAAACCATTGCATTTCAACACACATTTCAAGGATATTCTTCGTTAGCAAAAGTCCAAGCAACGTCGAGAATTTTTCCAGTTTTCAATACAATCCATCAGCACTGCTACTGTTTTCTGATTTTTCTTCAGATATTCTCCTGAGTGCGTTGCGCAATGCCCTGTAATTGTCAACAATGGCAGATACGCACTGAGTCCGGACTGTCAATCTCGAGAAAGGCATGAAAAGTTGTTAATTTTTTAGGGGGGAACGTGCCCCCCACTGTTCCGCCGTGCCTGCTTGCAACCCTACGATGCCTCAGGGATGCGGATACGGAGTCCTAACAAAATGATAGGACTCCGTATACTCTGCGATGCCTAGGATGTGAATATGGGCCTTTCTATGATTTTATTAGACGTACATTTGCAGCGGCAACACGACTCAGGTGGACAGAGTTTCAGAGCAGACGCCAAGGGGTTTAACTAAGCTGGAACACCGCCTTAAATACAAGTAGCCGGGTAGAACTTTGGTGCTGGTTATTTCAACTTTGGTGTCGGAGAGAGGAATCGAAAATCGTCCGGAGTTTGTTGTGGATTAGCCCAAACAGGCAGCTTGAAGGACTCGCTTTCTGCATTCTGCATTGGCAAGAAATCATCCTATCGAAGAGGAACTCTTATGAATATGTGAGACACCATGCAGTGACATGCATTTAGTAGTGACAACTGACAGCAATAGCATCTAACAAAGAAGAACCTTTGATGCACCGAGGGAGCTCATTCATTCGATTGACTCTCGCTTGATGAATGGAATGCAAATAGTAAAAGTCGGAAGCTCACTCTCAGGTTGTTACCAGGCTACCAACGATGTTCCCCAAGGACGTGTGCTTTCTCCGATTTTATTCGCGCAAGCAGTGGACAGTCTATTGCCTCAATACCAAAACAGCATATTGATCAAATTTGCCGATGACATGTGTTGTTTATATTTGTTCGTGATGATGAAAATGAGCACTTATCAGAAGAACTTGATCATATTGTTTCTTGGTCGCAATCACAAGGTTTGACGCTTAACAGCATAAAACCGAAATTAATGAACTTTTAGACAAAAAGATCACTCTTGAGATCCCCATTGAAAGATCCTCAGTCTGACTCGGTTATTCAAGTTGTATCCTCAACTAAATTGTTAGGCCTTTCAATTGACACCGATTTGTCATGGAATACCGGTACATGCAGCATCCTATCGAAAATTCGCAAGAGAGTCTACATGTTGTATTCTCCGCGTCAAGTGAAAGCACTAAGACCGTGCTATGGAGTGTGTACTGCACAATGATAAGATCAATTACGAGCTACGGATACCCTGCCTGGTGTAACATCAAAAAATGTCGTATTATGAATCTAATCAAATTTGAATATCGTTTGTGCAGAATATTTGATCTACCTCGCAAAAAGAAATTTGCTGAGTCTTGTTAAGCCTAAGTGTGAGGTTAGCGAAGAAAGCGTCATGTCCTTATCATCCTTTGAACTCCATCTATAATAACGAGTCGACAAGATATTCCAGTCGACAAGGGAATCAAAGCAGGAGTGTAAAATCCAAAACACCTCGATACGGCTGCTCTTTCATTAAGTGCGCTTAGTCCGTAATTTTGTATTTTTGTGTTTTCTCATAGAAAAGATGTGCTACTTTTCATTGTGTAAATTGTAATCCCATGTCCGAATGCATCATGACATGCAAATAAAGCAATTATTGTTATTATTCCAGGTACTGGCACTAAACGTGTAAATTACACTTTCAAAAGTGACAACAGAAATTTTCAGAACAGAAAATCGATAATAACGTTCTTTTACATCATTTATCGATTAATTGACTACTTTTCCATAAAAAATCGATCTTCATGAAAATTTTGCACAATAACTATTTTCGAAAATAAATGGCACAATACGTGTAATTTCCTCGAAAGTTTTTTTGTGGCTCAAATTACCTGTTCCAGATGTTCAATAGACTCAATTTTGCACGAGTGCTTCCTTAGAGGCACGACGAGGCTCATGTCGACGAAGTGGTTCAAACTGACCCTAGTGAATTTGAGACCCCATCATACCGAGAAAATACAAGTCAAAGAGGGACGATGAAAATTGAAATTTATCATTATCTCTGACTTGGCCCAATGTATCATTTTTAAAGAAAGTTCGGCTACCGAGTTTTTTTTAGTTCCCCTATTCAGTGGCGATGTTCATCTGTTCGTGCGATGTCGGGAAATTACCTGTTTTGACTTCATGACCCTGAAAATGAACCATTTTTGACATGAAGCTTCTTCTACAGCGATTCTTTTCCTTTCATTTGTATGTTTTGTATTGACTCAGGTCATATTTATTCATTGGTTGACGGATGCCCGCGACTAAGCGGTTGAATCGATTAGTATTCAAGATCCACTTCACATTTGTATTTCCGTCACATTCTGATTTTACTGGCACTGAAGCTGTGACAAACTCACGAAACGTCTGCCTTTGTAAATAGTTTTGCCTTCAAATTTTAATTAAAATTACAAGTGGATAAAAATAGTGGGAGAGACTTTTCACTACAAAGCTACATGTTTATTCTTGCGGATTGAAAATGTGGTGCTGGATGCGATAAAAGAGTCATTGATGAATTTCTTCTTTGGATTTTAACCAGTGCGAAATTGAGCAATATTCAAAAATTTAATATGCAATCTTATGTATTTCAATAATGGCATTGCAAGGTCTCAAATGGGTTCATAGTAGCCTATTTTCAAAGGAAGCAGTTAACCTCAACGAATAATATTTGAATAAATGCAAATTTTAATACATTATCTGTAAGAATATATCGTGCTCTGACTAATCTGGTCTGATGTTACGCAACTCTCCCGCTGGTGGCGATGTCCTATTCCCCATCGTCCGATTTCCTTTTGTGTGTTGATTACGTAAATTCATGCACTGACGCTTTCCCAAGTAAAATGCCCACGTCTAAATGCCCCATCATCAGA